>PVIA01001348.1:0-289776 GCA_004024845.1 Tonatia bakeri | reverse complement strand
GGAAGGGAAGGGAAGGGAAGGGAAGGGAAGGGAAGGGAAATCGGCCTGAAGGTGGAAAGATAAAAAAAAAAGTCTTCATGGAATAATTAGAATTTAAAGTGGGCTATAATTAATGGTTGTTATTTAATTAGACAAACAGGAACTCCCAAGTTTCAAGTTACTTGTTTAGCTCACTCTTTTAAGACTGTAGATTCAGGTTCTCTGAGTTATTTGCTTTCAAATTTTACATCTACACATAAATTCTTGGAATAATCATGTTCATGAAAAAATAACATGTAATTATGCTCAGACATATGTGTAAGAATACTAAGTGTTGTGTTATTTATAAGAGCATTAAAAACTAAAACCAAGCCAAGTATCCATCCTTAGATTAAGGGTTAATATAACTAAATTAAAGTTAACAATGAATGTAGATATATATTTTCAACATACAAAGACAGTGCTAATATTTTGGAAAGTTAAAATATCAAGCTGGAAAATTATATATATGGAATGATTCAATTTTTGTAAAAAATATGAAAATACAAATCATATAAAATAGAATGATGGACATTTTTATTTTCTTTGTACTTTTTCAAATGTATAGGAAGTCTTAAATATTACTTATAAAAATGATTAAACTTATTTTTTGTTGGGAGAACTCTAAATTTACTCTGTTGAATTATCAGGGATATAAAAGATATAGAACAGTTTTCTCCATTTATTGAATGTATTTTATTGAGCACCTGTTATCTACTCAATATGGAGAACAAAAGTGTCTGAATCTTTTTAAGCTCCTTTTGACTTTAGAGGATGGTAATCATAAGTGGAACACCAGGAATCTATTTCCTTTGGAATTGTCACTTCAGAGGAGTCCTTTTGCTTTATGCTAATTTTTAAAAATTAAATTGATCTTTGTGTTCTGGTTGTACAGTGTGTAGACTACAAAAACCCTATATACAGGTTTTTCCATGCCTGACTTTTTAATTGAAATTATTCAATTCTCTCTCTCTTTTTTTTCCCCTAGGAGAAAAAGCAACTCCTAAAACATTTAGGACCAGAGAAAAATGTTTAATGTGTTTTGAGTTGGCATTGAAAACTTATGCGTGTGTTAATTATACTTTTATTATTTACTATATCATTTTATACTCATGTGGAATATATGTTTAGATGTGTTATTATGTCACAATAATGATGTCCATCTTTATTGTTAATTTTTACATTGAAACTCCCAGAAGGCAGTGCTTGTTGTATCGACAATCATTGATGCCTAGCACCTTGGCATTCCTATGACGGGAATGTTGTCAAACTTGGCTTACTCAGGACAAGACAGAACCTGTCGCAGGTCGAGTGGCAGCCAAACAGGGTTAGTGGTGTGCAGTCACGAGGCCAAGAAGGACCCTTTGTGGACTTTTTAAAACAACCTCTGCAGCTAAGTACAGGTGCAGGCTTTTTGAAATACTCGTAATCTGAAAAACATAGTTGATGTTCAGAGTTTCTTAATTGGTTATTCTTTTATATTAAAGAAGCTATTAGTAGGAGCTTTTCTGAAGTTTATGCAATATTAGCAGCTAATATTAATAGTTTCCAAATGTTTTGTGAGAATTTATAAGCATTTTTATTTACAGTGTCTCATTTAATCTTTAGACCACCTCTGAGACAGATATTACTACATCAGTTTTCTAGGTGAACAAATATAAATCCAGTTAGGTTAAATGACTTGCAGAAAGTCACATAGGTAATAAGAAATAGACCTGGATTCAAATCTCTGTGTCCTGACTTCAAGCAAGACCTGTTCTATCTCAGCTATACCAAGTGGCCGTGACTCCTCCTCTGCCCTTCAAGCATGAAACACTACTAATAATGCTAGATAGACTCACCCTAGTCATAATTGCCCCTGAAGCCACCTCCGATTGTGAATATTAAGTATGTTTTATTTAGGTTCCATAAAGAACCACTGACAAGATTTACACAAGAGTATAAACATATGTTTGTTCCTAAGCTGCCTTCTGATTGAGCCATTTGCCCTCCAGCTTTTTAAGGTTTTTTTTTTTTTAAACTGGCTTTTAAGACCAGTTAACAGTCAGTGACTATGCCTTTTATCCTGAGACTTAAAAAGAACATTTACATAAATAGAGAAGTCAGGCCATTGATGTAGTAACAGCAGTACTGAAACTGAATAAAATTTAGTTACTAAAGAGAAGATATGTAGATTTGGTAAATGAATGACCAACAGCTACTAAAATGTAAAGTCATTATTAGTTACATACACACTTATAATCAAACAACCACTAAAGGAAATTCATGTGATTAGAACTTTTTAGTATTGAAATTAAAATGCACGTTAATAGTAAAATTTAAGGAGGTAAAGGAAAATGAAAACTAGGGTAGAATTATTGAAGAAATGGCTTGAGAAACCACTTATATCTTGGCATAAAAATAGTTAGAGAACAGAGTCCGTTTTATTTTTTGCCTTAATCACGAGTACTATCTTAGGCCCCTGAATGTCCGTGACCTCAGAACAACAACAGGTTGGCTCTGAAGTGGGCGAGGTAACTAAGTCCCTGTCGTCTCTCTTTCTGTCGTTAGCACAGCGGAGGGAACTCAATCTCCAAGTGCAATTCTGAAGCACGGTTTGACTTTATTTCATGTATCTCTTAGTTTCATTTTACTCAATATGGAATTTTTTTAAATAAAATTATCTCAATTTTCTTTTTGCTCCAGGCTTGACCCTCCACTACCTGGGATGTTGGAAAAGGGGCAGCTCAGCGCAACGGAAAACATGTCTTTGGAGACTCTGAGAAACAGCAGCTCGGAAGACCTCTTTGATGAGATTTAACCGTCTCACGAAAGCACTTTGATGTTCACTAGACTATGTTTTCTGTTCATTTCGTTAACCTAAAAAAAAGTGAAATTTCAACTCGGCAGCAGCTATTACTTCATCTTACAATTTAATTACATACACAGTGAGTTGAAGCCATTGTGCGAAATGGATTAGACACGTATATGAAGATACGACTTGATGACAGTGGCACATTATTCTAAACTATTCATTCAGCATGACTATAATTACAGAAAATCTCACTTTTTGTTACAAAGGACGTGTTGATCTTCTTCTGTTCACACATGTCCTATATGGAGCTGTCTAACATCCTGTCTAGGAAGACTTTGGAAGTATGACAAAGAAAATGTCTACAGGTTTTTTTTTGAATAGTCATATTCAGAACAATTATGTCTGAATATTTTGATTTGTGGAATGATATATAAAACCTAGTTTTAGTTTGTGCACAAACAACCCAAAAATCTGATGATATAATTTCTGATACATTGAAGATTTTGTGTTCTTAATAAAATATGTTACTTAGCTCAACTTTTTCCTTCACTATACTAACAGGTCTTCATAAAGTGGTTACTAATATAAATGTAAACCCTTTTATATGAAAAAGACATGTTTTTGGAAATTATTGATCAAAGATTTATTTTACATGTATGAGGACCCTCCTTGGCAACAAGGATCTTGTCATATTCACATGTCATATTTACCTCAGTGACATCTGGCACAACTTCTTCAAAAATACTCAGTTTCTCCTGAGTCTCTCACTTCATCTTGCTTCTCTCCAGCTGGACACCCAGTTTCTCCATGCTCCTCACATTTAAGGGTAACCCCCGTGCTGGTAAACCCGAATGACGGTCCATTCAGATCTTCATCTGACAAAGCCTCTCAGCAACGTCGGACAGTCACGCACTCCTTCTCAGTAAACATTTTCTTCACTTAAATGTTGCAGTAATATATGCGGTTTCTATTTCTCTTTCTCTCAGGCCACTTATTTTTTAGATTTCTTGGCTGAGTTTTCCTTGCCCAACAGTTACATTTTGAGTACTGTGGGCTTAATCTCCGGCCTTCTTGTTTTTATTACCTGCATTATCTTCCTACGTTATGTGTGGGTTTAAATACCATCTGTATGTTGATATCTCCAAAATTAGAATGTTAGAATAGTCCTCTTTCTGTAGTTTTATATATACACATATACACACAGGCATACACACATATATACATACAGGGTGGGCAAAAGTAGGTTTATGGTTCATATGGAAAATAATTCAGGAACTAATAAATAATAATATAAGAATAAACTCTGTTTTGTGTACTCACAGCTGTTAGCCTACTTGGGCCCCACCTTGTATATATAATTTACCATTAATTTATTAACAAAGGAGGTTCTTAAAAATCCATCTGAGCACTTCTACCTGCTTATACCTTTGTTTGGATACTTTAGCACATCTGAAGCAGAGATTTGATTATATCTCAATATAATTTCTTCCCCAGTTTTCCCCATCAAACTAGTTGTACCATCACTTACCCAGTTTCTTCAGGCTAAAAACCAGGAATCTACCTTGGTGCTTCTGCCCTTCTCCTCTCACATCCTTCTGTTTATACCTCCAAAATACACCTTGGCTCTGTCTCTTTCTTTCTTTCTGTCTACTACATCTGGGTTCTGACTATTCTCCCTGTACACTCAATTCCTCTACAGTGCAAACAGAATTCTAAAATTTTAGATAAGGCCATTTCACTGCCTGAATTAACTCTCCAATATGAATCCATTGCCCTTTGAGTGAAGGTCATACCTCTTACCACAACCTATAACGTCTGATGTGATCTGGCCCCTGCCTGCCTCTCTCCCTTGATTTCCGGTTCCTTTCTCTTTACTTTCCTTACCTCTCACTGTCCTTCAAGTGGTCTGGATCTCAAAACCATTGTACTGTTTTTAAAGGAAACCCATTAAAAGATTAAAGTTGTTATGTTTTAATCCAAAGAAATAATTTTTCAGAGAGCTCAAGTACCTCTGGGATCAATTATAAGTAATATATACAATTCAGCCACAGGTTTTGAACTGAGTGGGTCCTCTTACACACAGATTTTTTTTTCAATAAATATCTATACTATTTTCAGTCCATTGTTGGGGGTTGCAAATAGGAGAGCCAACTGTATGCATCGTTCTATGACGTTTTATGTCAGTGCTGGAGCATCCTCGGGTTTTGGTATTTGTGGGTGTCCTAGAGCCAGTCTCCTGCAGAGACCAAGGGACAACTTAAGTTTTGCAGGAGTCAAATTATGCATGGATTTTCGACTGCATGAGGGTCTGCTACCCTAAGCTCCACATTTTTCAAGAGTCAACTGTATACATATATGCATGCACATAGACTTGACTATAGAGAGCAGAAAGAAATTACATGTTATTGTCTATATCAGGAATAGGATTTTAATAAATCAATGGAACAACAAAATATTTTAAATAGAAATTTTACTGTGTTGTTATTTCCATAGTAGCTTCTACTTAAGAGGAAAAATTTTAAGTATAATACAAATATATGAAATATAAAAATGCCATTATAAAACATGAAATTCTACTCAGCCACATAGGAACTTTACTATAATAATGAACCTCATATAATCCAAGATTTACCTTGGATTACTTTCTAAAAGGATTTTATTCATAAAGTACCAGAATCTCAAAATAATATCATCTCATCTGAATAGACCACAAATGACTAATCAAAATCAGTATACAGCTGTGTGTGTGTATACACACACACAAACACATGTATATCATAACGGTAGAATCTATAAAGTTCATAATATTTACAGAATTTTTATTCTATTTTTCCAGGGCAGCGGACCTTTTCCACCATTGCTGTGTGTCAGATTGATTCAACTCGTTAGAACAGAGCATTATAAGCCCATTGTCATTTGTACTTGGTGCGGAAAGGTTTAAGGGATGGTTTTATGTTCCTCGCCCTGTGTGGACAGGTATCTATAGATCCGATGTTACAGTGTTCAGACCCTATCATTCCGTGCCATGATTTTCCTCACATTTTTCCAGTGTCTGTACTCTAAAGCAGGTTGCTGTAGAACACTGAAACAGAAGACACCAGAACTGAGTTACAATGCAGCTCTTTGGCCACAGTGCCCTCACTTCTAAAATAAGGTGATTGCATTTCTGAAGGTTTTTTCAGCTTAAAATTTACAATTCTTGGCCCTGGCATCAGATTGTCTGACTCTGGCCTCATTGGGAAATTTATGAAAGAAAATTTCCATCTCAGGAAGAGATATCTTTATTACATAGTTTTAAAAAGTCAAGAAACTATTTTAGAAAAGTTTTTCTTAGTGGCCTATCACTCAAATGTATAAAATACTGGACCCTGTGTTTTGGAGCCAAGCAGCTCTTTCTTGAGTAAGTGGCATTCAACAAATGTTTACACAGGATCGGTTATTCACAAAACACAGAACTAGGCCATGTAAAGAATTTCAGGATAAATCCATCCATTCACCAAAAATTTGTTAAGCATTTGTGCAGTCTCTTTTCTGGGCACTAGCTGTGGCAGCGAATAGTATGAGCACTCCAGCTGTGGAACATGTGCGCTAGTAAGTGAGATTTGGGGCCTGCGCTCAAAGAGCAGGGTATTGGGGGGAGGGGGGCTATCTAATGAACTGTCACATCAAGGAGTGATAGGATACATGGTCCAAAGGGAATGATACATTTAAAGTTATGGGTGAGGATCTATGGAAGGTAAAAGATCCAGTCGAGAGGTGAAGAGAAGTTGGCACAGGCTGAGGGGATTGAGCTGAGGATGAAGCTGTCTGCTGGGTCAGAGAAGAGAGCAGAAGGTCCTGGAAAATGGGAGCATGAGGGGAATGCCCAAGGCCATAACTGCAAATCATTGGAATGGAGGAGACAAGTTAGAAGGTATCCCAGAAGTCATGTTGGCCAGGGGTTTAGGAGTGTGAAGCTAATTTATGTAATGAAGACAGGACAATAATTGAGCAGCCCAGTTCTAACTGGCACCTCCTTGAGAAGCTATGGACTGCCCGAAAAACTGATGTGCTAGGGCCCTTCCTGGACACCTGGGAAAGGGAAGGGAAGCCCAGTCAAGGGGCCCAGTGACAGATATTGCCCGGAAGAGCAGCTTGCCCTCATCCCTTTGTGTCTCTCTCATTCTTTCATTCAGTACTATTTATATAATTTCATTTTTAATAAAATGAACCTGACATCTAAATTTATGTAAAGCTTCATGAATTTACCTATAAATCAGGAAATCCAAAAAGTAGGCGGTTACATTTTGTAAGGGAGATGATATAATCACAAAGGAACTATTCATGCATCCATCTGTAGCTATTGTCTGAATTAAAAATTTTCATTGCTGATCTGACAGCTTCTAAGAATTCTTTTCAAGAGGGCAGATTTCATTTGCAAGTGGTTTAAAGTGATTTTCTCTGTGTTTTAATAACTGGAAAAGGTGCCTTGAAAAGTACATGACAACAAGCATTTCGTGGTTGCTGCGTAACTGGCCATCCACTACTCCTGTCCTGATTCCCTCTCCTCCTTACCCACTCATACTAAACACTCTCCAACTCACAGTCTACTCACTGTTTTCCTTTTCACATATTCACATATCCTCTTGTTTACCAGTCTTTGTCCTCGCTCTGATTCTCCTCTCTTCTACTTGAATAATATCCAATATGGATTTCATTGTTTCTGTTGATTTTTCTTCCCTCTTTTGGAGATCTTCATCCTAAACTTTTATCTCACAATGTCACAGAGAACTCTAATTTCTGGGTGAGGGTCTCTTTGTCCCTAAAAGGTTTTGTTCTACAGGGAGGGAGAGAGAGTAGAGCCCTCACCCATCTTGATAGTAGACGTCCCTATTATGAGCAGGAGCAATTCTGATGGCCACTGTTCCAGTAAGTAAACTATAAACTAGTCCTGAACCCCTTACTTTTGATTTAGAGACAGTCTCCAACTTAATTACTATCTGAAAAACAATACATCCAGTCAAATAAAGGTAGGGAAATTAGACAATATTTATGGAACCTGCTCATACAAGACTGTCCTAGGAACCTGTCTTACTCTGCATTCCTCCAAAAGCTGAGCCTAAGCCAAGGTTTGCATACAGTCAGTTTATTTGGGAATGTGAACCCAGGCAGCTGGAGTGCTAGACAGAGAGCATAAAAAATGGAAAGGAGAAAAGGCCAGTGTAGGGATGTCATATCAAGGCTGCCAGACCTATGGGTGACATACATTCCACCCCATCAGGGTATTCTGGAAGGTAGTTCAAAACTATACATTCAAGAGTGAAAAGGAGGAGCATTAATCATTCTTTTAGCAGGACTGGTGGGTGATCCCAGGGGGTACACTGACACCCATCTCCTGCAGAATGCTGCTCCTGTGCACCTTCGGAGGTATTGCTGTCGCTGTCCTCATCAATTCACTCTCCTTGCACCTCTGAAGGCAGTAGGTGCAAGCATTCTGCTGGAAGCGATATATACATTTCTTCCCTATGGCTTCAGCACTCTGGAGGTACCCGGCCTCGGATCCCGGCCTTGAGGGCACAGGGAGCAAGTGAAGTTCAATACACCATTGCCATTCAGTAGGTGTCAAAACATAGAGCGTTGTGAAAGGAGCTTAAGTCCTGAAAGAAGACATTGTGAACTAACCTCTAGATCTTTGGGAGCTTGATCCCAGGACAATTAAGAGTGATAGAGTATCATTCCTCACCCTCAAATATAAAGTGGCAGAAATAGCACTTTTGAAAAATCAAATTATACCTTTTTTGATGTTTCAACAGAAAACTTGAGACAATATTTCTCACTGTCTTTCTAGTGGACGCATATTGGCCACGATTTCTGCCCAGATTTCAGTGGGCAAGTACGTGAAGAGGCACTTTTTCCACCTCACTGATGATTTTTGCAGTAACTGAACCATATAAAAATATTAAAAAATCTTCATGAGTCAATCTTCCAGTACACTTGAAAATAAGTAGTTTTTCTATCACTTTCCTTCATCTCCTTATGAGAGAAGCATTTGCAACGAGGCCTTCTGGGGACCTGGCTAAATCACAGAACCATGAGAATGTCTTCGATGTGAAAGCGAACTACCAGCGTCCCTGGAGCTCTGACACAGGTGCCAGCGTCCCCACTCAGGACCCTCCGTCCGTCCTCCTAACAGCCACCCGGCAGCCTCTCGTTATAAAGAAATGTAGAGTTTCGTCCTTGTTTTATTCCATTTAATTAAAGAACAGCTGAAAATTCTGTCTTGCATTTTCAACACATGGTTCCAATTAGTACAGCAGAGCAGGACCCTGAATTTGATAAAAGCACTGACGTGTACCTTTGGTGCCTGTACAATGTACTCTTTCATTTTACAAGGTGGCTGAAGTGCAGCTTTAAATCTCTTTTTAAAATGCTAACAAAACCCCAGGGGTGTAAGCTTGGAAAAAGGTGAGGAGAGGCAAACACAGTTTTTCTGAATTGCCTGCCGTAGTCTTTTCGAACCCTTTATGCAGAAAGAGCCTTATTTGGTAAAATCTACACTGGGCAATCTCAGGCTTATGTGCAAAAAGCATTACAGTTCATGAGATTCGTGCTCAGAGGCCATTAGATGGGGGATCCATCACGTCAGGAAATACCACTTATTGTACTATATATTTGCTTCATGTGACCAATCTGCTCAGAAGGCAATGGAAATCCCATTCAAATAAAGTGTCTCAGACCATGCTATAACCGGTAGGACATTTGCCTTCCATGGGACTCTTTCTGGGTAATTTCTGGAAGGTCATATGTTATTAAGTAAGAAAGTAAAACTGGTGTCGCAGAATCTGGGAATTAGATGTGGATAAGCCTAATTTGGGCCATCACATCCCACCTTCTGCCAAAGTAAAGGGAACTAACGAGAGGAAAAAGTAAAGTACTGTATGATGCTTCACATAGTGTGTGTCCCGTGCTGTCCCAGGAACAGTGAAATGCTTTTCCACTTCAGCTCCTGGGAAAGCATTTTGTCTTCAGTCCCAGGAGGCTGAGACACGCGCTATTATAAGGCCTTGGCTGAAGGTTAAAAACAAACCTCTTTGTGCCTGGCTTTTATTTTCAGAACTACCATTCTATTGTTGAGCCATAATGTAAAAACAACAAAAATGTGTCTGTCTAGAACAATAAATTCCATCTCCTAGACTCACTAGCAGTTGCATTTTTCAGAAATATTATCCCAAAGTGCCAGGTTAAGAACAAAAATCTGACTAGAGTAAAACCAAGTAAGTGAATCCCTTATAATTAACTTCAACTTAAGAACAAATAATCATCGAGATGGTCCTTCTGATGGCCTCAGTGTCAGAGACTGTTCAACACACTGACTGGGTGTCTTCCCTTAGTTCTCACAACCATAAAGCAGAATTGTTCACTTTTCTAGAAGGAGCTGCAAACAGTAACTAAGTGGAACCCTGCAGACCTGTTCTTCTTACACAGACCCCTCAGCTGTGTTCTCCACTGCCGTTGGTGATGCACCCTCATCGGACAACTTACAGGGGCAACACCGCCTTGATGCCTCTCTTTTTAACAGGCCCACTCTCTCATTGTGACATGGCTCATGATACACAGGTGGTGGTTCTGCATCATAATCAACAATTCTAGATTTCAGCTATCTCCATTTCCAAACCATGGTCTCAGGTGTACTGTGCTATCAGTACATTTCCCATTCTCTCTCGAAACCCACTCCAGTGGTAGCATCACGGCTACCACTCCAACAAAGGACCCCCAAGTTACCGAAGCCCGTGGTCGTTCCTAAATCCTCATCATAGGCACACTGCAGCACACAACTTAAAACATTGGGTCTCTAGTTCATTGTTCTCTCTCAGTTCTCTTTCTGCTCCACTGGCTGTCCCTCCTTCTCTCCTATCCAGCTTCCCCCTAATTTTCTCAGTCTCTATAAAGGGGCCACTTCTTAGGCCCCCTCTCTTCCCTACATGGGCCCTGTAAATTCTGTCATCTAGTCCATGACTTTAACAATACACTGAAAAATGCCAACTATCTTCTGGCCTCACTACTTCGATATCCAATAGACATGAGAAATCTAACATGAAAATCCTCATTTTTTCCTCAAACATCCTTCTTTACCAGCCCTTTCCATTTCATAAATGACAACTATTTTTGATCAGTTGCCCAGGAGACATCCATGACTTATTTCTCTCTTAACCTACATCCAGTTTGTGAACAACGTACCCCCAAATGCTGATTTTCTTGTTCTGAACCATCTTCAGAGCTACGATAAGCCAGCATTCCATGTCACCCCTGTGTAACTGCAATAGCCTCTTAACTAGACTCTCCACTGCCTCTTCCCATGGCAGCTGGTGACCATTTTAAAGTGTCAGATTGTATTCCTTCTCTGCTCAAAACTATCCTGTGCTGTCCCACTCAAGAAAAGCTAAGATGTTTACCATGGCTCGTAAGGCTTTGGTGATCTTCCCCCAACTCCATCTTTCCAGCTTTATCTCCTACCCTGCCCTGTTTTGCCCACTCTGCCTCAACCACACTTAGGCCATTGCTGTGCCTGGAACAAACCAAGCACTTCCTGCATTTCCACATGCTGTTTCCTCCGGCTGGAATGCTCTTCCATGCAGATAACCACATAGTCCTTCCCTTACTTTTTCTGTGTTTCTTCTTAAAAGTCATGTTATCAGGGAGGCCTTACTTGACCACCCTATATAAAATAGCACCACCCTCACCCTACCTATCACACTATTATTTCTCCTGCCTTGACTAGTTATTTGTCCACATCGCTTATCAGAAACTGGTGCATTATATAATGTGTTTATTTACTTATTGACTTTATTTGTTGACTGTTTTTCCTCACTAGATTGTAAACACCATTAAAATAGGGATTTAATCTATTTTATTCTCCCCTTGAATTTTGTTGCCTAGAGTGGTGCTGGGTACACAGTAGCTGCTCAGTAGATCCTTGGAGGTAATGCTTTGGATTGGATTGTGAGAACAATGGGGAGCATAGACAGGTTTGCTGACTGGGCTCACTAAAAGTCTAGTAGAACAAACCCTTTGTGAGATCTGACTGGAAAGGTTGGTCTAAATTACAATATCAGACTCTCCTGGCCTTGATAGTGTTCAAGTTTTACGTTTCTACAGTCCAACCACATCACTGTAAGGCTAAAAGTGAAACCATATCAACTTTACTCTTTCTTTCCTGATTTTATTTATTTTTGACAAAATATATTGGAAGGGCACAACATATTTTGATATATGTTTATATTTCAAAATAATTACTACAATCAAACTAATTAACATATTCATTACATCCCATAGTTACCATTTTGTGTGTGTTTGGTGAGAACATTTGAGATCTATTATCTTAGCAAATTTCAAGTATACAATACATTATTTTTAACTATAGTCACCATTCTGTACATTAGCTCCCCAGAACTTATTCATCCCATAACTGAATGTTTGTACCCTTCGATTAATATCTTCCCTTCCCCTACTCCCAGACCATGATAACCACCATTCTACTCCTTGTTACTGTAAGTTTGACATCTTTTTAGATGCCACTTATAAGTGAACTCAAGTGAAATAACTTGTTTTTCTGTCTGGCTTTGAATTTGCTCAGCACAGTGACCTCCAGGTTTGTCCATATTGCTGCAAATAGCAGGATTTCCTTCTTCTTAAAGGCTAAATAATAGTCCATTATATACTATAAATAAAATAATATTTTATTTGTTCATGTTGATGGAAACTTAGGGTTTTTTCATATCTTAGATACTGTGAATAAAATGCTGCCATGAACTAATTTTTGAAACAGGCACTGAGAATACACAATGGGGAAAGAACAGTCTCCAATGAAATGCTGCTGGAAAAACTGCATTGCCACATGCAAAAGAATGAAATTGGATATTTATCTACACCAGGCAGAAAATTCAACTCAAAATAGTTTAAAGAATTAAATATAACCTCTAAAATTATAAAACTCTTAGAAGAAAACAGGGTGTGAGCTCCTTGACATCTGCCTTGTCAATAATTTTTTGGAATTAATGCCAAAGCACAGGCAACAAACTAAGGAGGGACCGCCTCAAACTAAAATGTTTCTGCACAACAAAGGCAATCATCAACAAATGTAAAGGCAAAATATAGAATAGGAGAAAATATCTGCAAACCATATATCTGATAGGGGATTAATATCCAAAATATATAAGGAATTTATACAACTAATTAGCAAAATGAGACCAAATGGCCAGATTTAAAAAATAGACAAAAGGCCTGAGTAGACATTTTCCAAAGAAGATATACAAATGCCCAACAGGTATATGAAAAGGTGCTCAACGTCACTAATCATCAGGGAAATAAAAATCAAAACCACAATGAGATAACACCTTACAACTGCTAGGATGGCTGTCATCAAAAGGTCAAAAGATAAGAGTCGGTGAGGGCGTGGAGAAAAAGAAGCCCTAGTGCACGATTTGGTTGGCATGTAAATTTGTTCAGCCATTACAGAAAATGGTACAGGTTCTCCAAAAAATCATAAACAGAACTATCACATGACCCAGCAGTCCCACTTCCTGATATATGAAATCACTATCTTGAAGAGGTATTTGCATTCGCGCGTTCCTGTTAACTTTAAATATCCAAAATAAAGCCTGAGCCTTCACCCTATGGAACTGTCGGGTTCTTCTCTCTCCAGGTCCATCCTGGCCCCTGTTTATCATTTCGGCTGGCCGTCTGGCTCCCACCTTAGGTCTTTGCTCCTGTGGCTACTGCTCACTTCTTTATCTCTCTAGAAGGGGTTTCCTTAAGCTGCTGGTGCCCATTATACTGCTTCATCCCAAAATGAGCATCAAGCCCTCTTTGATTCCCATAGCACAGTGAAGACCAGACTATTACTTTAAATAAGTCTTAATTCAGTTCTCCAAAAACCAGGGTGCTGAATTTGATGGTCATTCTGCAGTCTTCATCTTATTTGCACTGCATCCTTAATTGCTTAAAAACCTGAAAGATCAGAAATAATGAAAGGAAAATGCACCACACTAATCACAGTTGGTAGATCTGTAGGGAGTCCCCAGCACCATGTGGCCATATTGCTAGAACCAGTTTTCCAAGCCATATGCCCCAGCACACATGTAAGCATGTACCCCTCAAGAGGAGTCTTCTCTGACATGTCTCCTCTCCTTTCCCAATCATCATGAGGCTCCAAGATGAAAAGAAGTTTCTCCTCTCTTCATCCTAAAGCCTGCTTCCTTGGCCATCATTACACACCCCAGGATCTGCCTCTTTCCAGGGCAATTGTGTCCATTCTCCAAGAGAAACCCCACCCACTGCCTCAGTGTGGGCCTTAACTATACATTAGTAGGCAAAATGGTTCAATAATACGTATTTCTGTCAAGCTGAGGCTATTATATTATTTATTATACCAAGTATGGGGCATCTGCAGTTCAGTCTAAGCTGTTCCAAGCCCAGTCAAAGCCATTTATAAATTATTAGATTCAGACATGCCCAACCTTCCTGCAGTCTTTGGATTCTCTGATGCTAAGATATTGACATATGGGAACAATAACACATAAACACATGTGTTTTATGTACATACATACACACATACCACAGGCCTGTATACTCTGAGAGGGTCTCCCTTAAAATAAACAATAATATGCTATTGTAAGGCAGCATAAATCCATAAAAAGGAAAAGGAAAGTTTTCTGCTTGGCCTCTGTGTCTGTGGAGAAAGAGAATTCTGCTAGATCATATCCAATTTATGTGTCTAAATGGAAGACCCATACTCTGGATTTGAAGTGTCTGTATCAAGGTTATTATTTCTGCCTCAAAAACAGAGTATTTACTTTCTTTATTTTTCAGAACTGAAAGGCATATTGAGTTGGTTTTCCCAGGATAAAAATGCTGTCTGCTCTAGGTCTCACGTCTTGGAATACAAAAAAAAAAAAAAAAACCTACTGGCAGCATGAAAATGGAAGATTTCTTAGCTTCTGTCTTTTGAGGTCCAAAGGGTCTGAAGTACAGTCTCGTGCAAGAAACCACACTGCATGTGTTTGCTGGGAGTGGTTTATGCACGTTACTGCTCTACAACCTGGGCTTCCTTCATCTGTTAGATAATAGTAATGCTTTGAACCCAGATGGTTTTCATGCTAGATAATAAACTCTCAAATATCATTTCTGAATTGTGAAATGATAGCTGTCTCTTGGATAAAGACTAATAGTTTTCTAACTGTAGAACTGTCATTAGGAAAAATTATAGAGACTCACTGTGTCATTTCTCAGAGTGGCCTATAAGAAATTAAATCCTATCAGTTGCCCTTGAAATACCCTCTGCAATGAGTCAGAGACTTCTCATTTTTTAACAAAACTTCTGCTGTATGGATCCCACTTTATTTCTCATATTCTTTTCGTGGGTACCCATTATTGTAACTATTTCTAACCTCCCCACTAGCAAAATATACCTATGTCTTTTGCTTTGGGACATTTTTAAAAGATTTTATTTATTTATTTTTAGAGAGAAGGGAAGGGAAAAAGAGAGGGGGAGAAATATCACTGTGAGAGAGAAATATTGATCGGTTGCCTCTCATATAGGCCCTGCCCAGAGACTGAACCCACAACCCAGGCTTGTGCCCTGACCAGGAATCAAACTGGTGACCTTTGACCTTCCGCTTTGCAGGAGGACACCCAACCAACTGAGCTATACCAGTTGTGGTGGGACATTTTTTAATACAAGGTAGTTAGTAAATCAAAGACACATGAGGGTTAATTTGTACTGGACCACCCCTTGTCTTGTTATGTGATCAGTTTAACAGACCTTCATTGCTCTAACCCAGAGTTACTGACGTTAGATTGTACACTTTGTAGTCAACCAGTGGGGCTATTCTTTTAGGCACTTATTTTGTGGTCCTAGAGTGCATAATGCAGGCAGTTTCGGGGTCCATTTATAGACACACAATTGGTTTACATGCTGCACAGAGAAAATAGAGTGATTGCAGGCGCTTCAAGCTGTTTTTAAAACAAGGCTGTGAACCGTTATTTCCATGAGCTCTACACTGATTAGTATAAAAAACAACAAAAGAAGAATTGCTTTGGTTGAGGTAGGATCCTGGAGTTCTGCCTCCTCATCCTTTGGGAAAAAAATTTGCAAGCCATTGGGCTATTAAGAAACAGACTGAAGAGTCAAAGAATTGACTTGAAACCCCAGTTCTGGGTGACCCTTGGGAAATGTCTTCCTCTCCCTGGACTTGAGTTTTGTAATTTCTAAAACGCAGCCAATAACCCCACATCACAGGCGGTTCTGAGGACGAAACGAGATCATGTAGAACAGCACTGAGCACAGTGCTGGCGCGCAAGGAGAGCTGCGTTGCGGGTGCAGGGTTATTAGTGTTCATCTGCCGTGACCTCCATGTTAGACAACACTGTTCCGGGGGAAGATAGGAGCACTATGATGCTGGAGGCGTGGTGGCGAACTCAACATTCCCCTGAGGATAGCACAACAGCTGCTTTTTTTGTAAACTGAGTTAAATCCCTCCCTGGTGTAGCTGACAATGACTAATACAGCAGAAGGGAGTTGGCCACCCTTGTGCAAGGCCCTGATGAGAACTTGACTATGCTCTGCTTCCAGAAATTCAGGTCACTGGTGAACTCTAATCCCTGTAGCTCCTGCCATAGTTCTTAGAAGAAGTTTAATCATTCGCAGGAGAAATTTCAACTTTCAAGATATACTAAATATAATTTTATGGGAACTCCTGACAGACTGCATAGAGTGAAATACACCTCATTAATAGTGTATTAGCCTTTGGGTGAGGAAGATTCTATTATTTTTATAAATATTTTTTATTTATTTTTAGAAAGAGGGGAAGGGAGGGAAAAAGAGAGGGAGAGAAACATCACTGTGTGGTTGCCTCTCATTCTCTCCCTACTGGGGACCTGGCCCACAACCCAGGCATGTGAACTGACCTGAGACCCTTTGGTCCCCAGGCCAGGACTTAATCCACTGAGTCACACCAGTCAGGGCAGCACACTGCATTATTATGTAAAGTATTAGCAGGTAGAGAGACATAAGACTTGATGATGATAATGGAAATATAAATTGAAAAATTCATGTTGAAATTTTTTTCAAATGGTCCCCTTAGACTACAGCATTTCAGTACTTCCATTTGTGTCTACTAAGTGTACAGAGAAGCAAACTGTTCAACGAGGGGTGTTAGAAATATATTGGCATTAAACAAATGTCTAGCAATATTATTGATTTTTAGAAATGACTGAAGTATAGTTTCTCATTTTTTTGATCCTTTTTATATATTGCTCCAGATAGAATTGCAAAAGCAATGATCTTGAAAGAAATGAGACCTCCACTGCAAATGGTATGCACCATTAAAAAACAAAAGAAAACATACAAGCCAACAATGCTAAAATGAAAAAAAAAAAACTATTTTCATCCTTTATATTTCATCTATCTATACTCATTTCAACTTGGTCTGATTTGCTGACCCCAAACCTGGATATATTGCCAAGATGTTGTCAAGATATTGAGAAAGTACAAGAGTCCCCAGCTCAGGGTTTAACTATTTCAGGGCTAAATAACTTCCCCAACTTCCCCTCAACGCTTAAACCCCTGTGACCACAGAGGCCTCTTAAAGCATATTTTTGAGAGCTTGGCAATGAAGTCACGTGACCTTTCGCACTAAGTGCCTAATTCTTGTTGCAGATCCCTGACAGCCCACTTCTCGGTGCTGTGGATCTTGAGCTGTAGCTTTTTTGTCTAGTGTGGGAAGTGTCCTCTCGTTAAGAAAAAAGGCAGGTTCCCCTCTAGAAGTCTGTCTCTCCCAGCCTGTATATCTTGTATTGTGGGTCATTCACGCATGCTTCCTGAGAAATCTCCTAAGAACAGAGAAATTGTCAGTAATTGCTCATTCCTTTGCTTATCTCTGAGAAACAGAGGGCAGATGGTACCTTCCAGGGTCCCCACAGCCTGCCCAAGTGTGTGTCTGCTTTCGGAGAGCGTCAGTAAACTCCAGCTGAACCTACAGTGCCCCTTCACCTTTGGCTGCATGTTGTTCCCACTGAGGGGCTTTCCCAGCTGGTGAAAGGCACCACCATATACCTCATCGTAGTTGTTATGATTGACTCTTCCATCTCCCTGACCAGGGACTGTGCCCCAGCCTGGCCCCCAATCACTCACTAAATTTTGTGTTTCTTCTTCTGTAACGACCAGTTCTCTCTATCCCTTCTAACACCATCCCCGTCTGTTGTCTAAATCAATGTCACAGACTCCCAACAAGTCTTTCTCCTTCTCACCTCACCCCATTCCAGTCCTGTCTTCCTCTTCAGTCACTTTCCGGCTCTGCGTTCTTCGCCGGCTCCCCACTGCCTTCAATGAGTCCAATTTTCTTAAACTGTCTTACAAGGCCTGACACAATATGATGCCTTCTCACTCCAGTGATGTTTTTACCCTTTTCTCCTCCCCAAACCCCCACACTTGATGGTCACTAAGCTACCCCAGCTCTCCGTGCTCTCTGTCCAATTTCAAACTCTCTGATCTGCTCCTGCCTTTGTCCCAGGTACCCTTTCTCACTACACTTCATTCCTATTCACCTTCTAAGGCTTGGATGAACAGTTACTTGCTGAGGAAGTTTTCCCTGACCTTCCAAATCCTGGTTAGTTAATCCTTATAAGTCCTTTCTTAACACTGTAATATTTCCTCTACTATAACATCCCACACACTCTACTGTCATTGCATATTGCTTCTCTGTCTCCCTCAAGGACTGTCATTCAAGGACGAGAGCACAGCCTTTCTTTTTCATTGTTCTATTCTTGATGCTCAGAGCAAGTCTTCCCCCATGAAGACACGAAAGAGTATAATGGAAATGAATTTAAGAAACTAAACAGGGAGTATCAACACTGCAGATGCTTGTAAGATAGCAAGCGAGCTGAGAACCAAATGGTGCCCTTCAGGTCCCTATGACAGCGGTTCGTGACTGTGCCAAGAGCAGGCTTTCAGAGGAGTCACAGGGACAGAAGCCAGAGAGGAGTGGGGTGAAACGGGTTGGGACATGAGTACATGTGGACAACAAATACAGGCACATTGATTGGAACGTTGTGCCACAATAAAAGGAAGTTATTGTTCATGCAGGAAGGAGAGGAGACGACTGCAGGAACGTCTGAAAGATGGACAGAACTGCCTATAAGAAAGTCAGAACTGTCCCTAGGATCACACAAAAGGCAGACCCCCTGAAGGAAAAGGCAAGGTGGCAAAAGTCCACAGCGCATTTTGAATCACAAGTTCTAACAAAATTGGCTAGGACAAATGAATTAAAATTCCAGAAAGCAAGTTTACAATGCTACTTAGCTATGCTTTGTGCAGCAAGTAATAACTTCATCGGTGGGTTTTGTTGATCTGTCAGATAACAATGTAAAGGGAAGCAGCTGGACTAGGATGCAAGCAATCCTCTTGCCTTCACTTTTTTATTAAATGCGTGTGTCACAGAGGCCTGAAGAGTCATGCCACACATGCCTGCGGAACAAAGGACTATTGGATGCACTAGAAGAACTGGAGCCTCTCAAATTGGAAATGACTTTTCTCCCAATTGTGCACGTGTCCATTCAAAGTGCAGTTCACTTTTTAGTGTGAAAAAACTGTTTCCAGTGTGGAAAGTCATAACCAGTTTGTTGAAGTTTATACAGAAAATGTTTTCAGTAAACAAAGCAGAGTGCAGAGTTTCAGACAGAAAGTGTTGAAGGTCATGGTGATAAAAGCAGTGGAAGACCAGCAGATGTGCCCCAGACCCTCCTCATTGTCATCAATCATGAGCCTGTCCTAGTCTGTGGTTCCCAAGCAGTAGGTCTAGGGCCCCTGGGGGTAGCAGAATTTATGGTGAGGGGTCTGTAAATCCACATGCACATTCAGCATGGGTAGACTAAATAAATAGCATGTCATATACACACACACTACTCTTTTTTTAAATGTCTGTAGGTGAGGTGATGAATAAAATACAAATTTACTTGCTTCACAGAATTAATAGCAGGTTTTGATATTTATATATTTTTCTCAAACTATAGACATCAAAAGTACAATGTCTTACATGACACAGTCTTATTACTCAAAGTTTGGCCTAATACTATGGTTATTTGCTAGAAAATATGTATCAATGCACTGGATAATGATTTAAATAGAAGGCAAGTGTTTTCTTTAACATTTTAATAATTATAGGCATTATAAAAATCTGTTCTTTAAAACATTCACAACATGTTTCAACAAATGAATTTGATTAATTTACTCTTTTGTGTTAAAGCCCTTTTGGTCCATAATCAGCACAACATACACCATTGGATCTTGGAAAACAAACACAGCATCGAAGGACTGGTTCTTCAGAAGTCTGAGAAGGGTTTCTCTCCGCCCTTTGAACATTGATAGTACTTCCTGGGGCGGCAAAGTCAGAGCAGAAATCCTCTCTTCCTCCTGCTTGCCTTGCCCTGAACCCAACAAGGGGGGCAGGGTGGGTTGGGGGGATGCTTCCATTTAGACATGACCCCTGTTAAAGGCTCCCGTGTGCTGCCATCTGCCTAGGTACTTAGTATGCACCCTTTACTGAGTGTTGATTTGTTTTGTAATTCCTTGTTCCAAATGTATTTCTCTTTTCTCGCTAAGAAGAGAACAAACTACTTGAAAATATCTGAGCATGCAGTTCCTACTGAGTGTTGGACGGAACTGACTGGGGAAAAGCAACATCTACCCTTACTGCGCCTTTTCTTTCCCACTAGTCCAGCTGAGTAATGGAAATGCTCTTTGGAGTATAAAGCATGTTTTCCAAAGACTCTTCACCGAAAAATTCCCCATCGTGAGACAGCACACAACAGGGCACATGGGCTCAGTGTCTTTAGTCTGGTTCCCTAATAAGAAATTGATTTCATTGTCCACGTTCTTTCAATCCTTCAGATCACATAAAGGAAAAAATCTCAATTTAGTGTTGGCATGTATTTAACACCCCTTACAGCAACCCTTGCCCTTCTGCCATTTGCTGTTGTTGTCATTGTTGTTATTGTTGTTATTTTATCAGAAAGAGTGTCTGGGCCTCACATTCACAGTCTTTAGCATAAGGTAACAATATTTACCTAAACTTTAAAGCATGTTTCTGTAGTCATTGTATATATATGCTTTAGAGCTACCTTGTATGTAAGGCAAATAATAAACTATCCATTGACAGTAGTGATATAATCTTTTAAAATAGCAGAAAAAGTGAGTCAGTTTAAAGAAAAAAATATACACAGATATTGATGGTTTCATAGTAGAGTAAAAACTTTATGAGTTATTCAAGAATGACATTTGTGAGGCGCCACCCTATCTCAAGGCAAATAGATTCCTGAGGGGCATAGAACATGCAAATGCTTATCAAGGCAGAAAAGGCATACATCACCCAGCATCCCGAATAAGAGAGCCCCGAATAGGTTAATCTGATGGCAACAGGAAGGTGAGAAAGCACATGTGAGTCACAGAGCTGCAACTGGACCCTTTCCACCACGGTGCATATGAAGTCACCAACAGCACTGCCCCAGCATCTTAAATGTGAAGAAGAATGAAAGCGGTTTAGATTTTGTTATGTTTCTAACCTGGCAGTGTAACATTTTTCCCATGCCGTGGTGTCACAGGATCTACTAACACAAGGAGTTAAAGCTTGTATTCTGAGAGGCTGGCAAGACAGTTCGTTCTCAATTGCGTTGTTTAGCTGGAGTCAGACGTCACAAGGGGAACTGGCTGTCGCTTCAGAGCCAGTGGGTGTGAAACTTGCTGGGGTTTTTTTCTACTTGTCTGTGAGATCATTCTGGCTCTCCCTCTCCCTCCAGGATATGGCTGCCAAAAAGAATTAATCCCATACCTGCCCCATTCATGATGACCTCTGAAACAGGAGAAGTAAATGTTTCTAACCACTAGCCGGAAACATTTCCCCAGATGACTGCAAATAGCGCAAATGTCTGCCCCATTGATGGACAATTCCAGCAATTCTGTTTTTTTCAGCACAGTGGAGATAGCGTCACAGCAGGATAAAGGAGATCTCTCTTGCCTAGTCCTCTTCTCTCAAGCCAGCCACTCAACCTCTTTCTGGAAGTCAGCTTCCTCTGGAATGAGACCTGATCACAAGTACTTCTTATCTAAGAACCAGATAAAGCAGCTGCAGCAGAGAGGCAGTTGCTGCAGCCTAATCCACAGTGCTTTCTAGAAGTCTCCTGAGCCCCAGGATTTCTTAAATCCCAAACTTCCTATACTCCCCACCAGTGTGAAAGGCTACAGCCAGACAAGGGCCCTTCTTGGAACTGAAGCCCAGCTCTTTGCTGGTTGTGGACTCATTAGTCATGGGCCTTGATATACTTGTTAGTAGGTGGACTTGCTTTTCTACATCTCTCTGTGTTGGTAGGTATATAATGGAACATTCTCAGCTTTTTTGTTTTTGTTTGCTTTTTATGTTTGTTATTTTTGCTTTGAAACTGAATTTTCAGATACCTGCAGGAAATTTTAAAAATGGGACTTATTTTCCAGAGAAATACTTTTTTAAATAATTTTTTAACCTGATAGTTTTCCTTTTTTTTAAGATTTTATTTATTTATTTATTTTAGAGAGGGAAGGGAGGGAGAAAGAGAGAGAGAGAAACATCAATGTGCGGTTGCTGGGGGCTGTGGCCTGCAACCCAGGCATGTGCCCTGACTGGGAATCGAACCTGCGATGCTTTGGTTCGCAGCCTGCGCTCAATCCACTGAGCTACGCCAGCCAGGGCTCAGAGAAATTCTTTTTATAAAACAGAGATGCCATCTGTTATCTTCCAAACACATTTTGCCTTTTGACATCACCTGGAATTTAGAGAAGACATACTCATGTAGCTACTTGGGCTGAGAAAAGAGAATAGAATTTGATCATAGAAATACATAAAAATGATGCTGTTATCTTTTGCCTCAGTCATTACCAAAGGACTGGATTGAGTTGAAACATGTATATGCTAAGCAGAAAGGAAGGCTGAGAGAACAGGTTTCATTTATAAGTGGCAAGACAGAAGTGGTGTCCATGTGTAGACAAATGAGTTTATGTGCGTGAGACAAACAGCAAAGCGCACTAGGCACCCAGGTTTGCAGAGCCCTACCCTGTACACTGCTGACTCCTGCCAGTTACTTCCTGTGTGATACTCTAGCAGACTGAAAAGCAAACTGACTTCCAAATGTTAACCTATGTTTAAATAAAAGCACAATATACACAAAATGTTTTAGACTAAATACTTTGATGGCCCCTCTATAAGGAGCTAACTGGATGAAATGTAAATCCCTTAGATATAAAGCACATCCTTAGTGCATTTTTACAACTTCTGTGACTACATAAAGTGATAAATGGTTATTTGTAAAATAATTTGTGCATTTTACCTTGAGGGTTCCAAAGAACAGGTTATGACTGACAAGACTGACAAGAAATCATGTGCATGGAAAACTGTGCTCCAGTGAAATAAACGAAGTCCTGGGGACATTTGTTTTGCCTAACTTGGCCCAATCTGTTGACTGCTTTGGCTCTGCCCATCTCATGAGAAATAGTTCTCAATGAGGATATACATCAGGCAAATTACAAATAGTGCATTAATGTGTTTGATGAGGTTTTCCATTTTTCTTTCTTTGAAGCTTTGAAAACAAATTCTGGTGATTATTATAACTTATATCCACTTGCACCATGGATTTCCTTTATTTCTCCTTAACTCTGATTTTGGGCTGATCCTCCACAAAAGGAAGTAACACTGGTACTAATTCTAACTTGGCAGAGTTATTGGGTTCCACCCCAGCAGTCACAAAAACATTTGGGTTTAGTCAGAACACCAACTCGTCATTTCATAAAACCAAATCTCTTCTCCAGCCCACAATAACCTGTTCACAGGCCATAGGGAGAATGAGAGACATGTGAACAGACTCACTGAATAATAGGGCACAGCCTTCCCAGATGTCAAGAAAAACCCGAGGCTCTTCTGTTTTTTCATCTCTTGGAATACTAAAAAAAAATGAAGAAGTAGAAATTCTAGAACAAGATAGCAAAAACTGTAACACATTTAAGAACTTAAATAATGCTCTAAACACAAAAGTAAACTAAAACAACATTTTTGGAAGGAAAGACCAAATGACCAAATTTGAGGATCTTTGTGAATACAAGGCCCTAACTAACTGGCCTCCCTGAGGACACCTATTCCTCAGCCATTGTAGCTCCTGCTCAGAGTCCAATAGAAGTTTGGGATTAGTTAGCCTCATTTGAAAGATAAGCAAACTGAGACCAAAGAGTGTAAATTATGTCCTTCAGAGCACAGTTGATGAGAAAGCATATCTCAACGCATTCTCTATGCAGGTAAAAAGCACATGGAAGACACAGAGTCTTTGGTGGGTGGGATACAATTGATAAAGTGATGAATTTTGGGAGCACTATAGCAGGGAAAATAAATGTCAAGCAAAGTTGCCACAAGATGCACTGAGTCACGGCCAGATGTGCTTCATCAAGACTCCCATTGATGTTTCCACACAATTTCAGTAAAGGCTGCAATTATGAAACGACTCCGTAAGGTGAAATCGAAGCGTCCTTAATTTCAATACTCTGATTTTCTGTTTTCAGTGAGACTCCACTGGAGCTGGGACTCTACTGGAGATCCCATGGAGACAGGTGGAGGCTTTTTCCAGGGAACTTCTAAGCCACAAAGCAGGGACGTCAGGAGTTGGTTTTGACTCAGTCTTTTTTGAGACACTCTCTGTTCTCTGAGTCATGCTTTAATAACTTGGATCTCATAAATGATTTTATTTATCTTGGAGCATTTTGCTTTTCTAGAGAGCCAGAATAATTCTTTCCTTTTGGATATCAGAAGCAGACACTGGAAATGCTGCTTGGTGTGTCTTTCCCATACTGCTGAGACTCTGGGCTCCTCAGAAACTTGGCCAGCCATCTTGAATTAAATGCTAGGCCAGGACTATTGTCTCTATCTCCTCATAGATCATTTCCAGCTGTTAGTGCAACACAAATATGAGATCTTCTAAGGCAAGAAAATTTGAAGTTTCATGGATTCTTGTACAAAGATTGGATGCAATGATTAAAAAGAAGTATCAGTTCCCTTTGTTTTGAGGATGTTGGGACAAGGACATCACAGTACTGTTAGTGGAAATGTAATTTGATACAAACATTATGGGAGGTAATTTCATAATATGTATCAAAAGCCCCCAAAATGCATATATTTTCTAACTCAAGATGGCAGACTAAACACACACACTGGCTTCCCATTTCTTCTAAGATTCATTGAATTAAAAGTATAGAAATATAGACTAACATACCCCCCTCTTGTCTGTTGCTCTCAGAGTTCAGCCAGGAAAATTGAGCAAAATAGTTCAAAGATGAGAACTCAATATGGGAAACTATTTTTGAAGGTGCGGGAACATCTAAAAACAGATAAATTGACAACATCGGGTACAAGTACAACCACTAGGGCTGGAGGGACCAATGAAGGTATAATTACTGAAGGCCAGTAGCAAGGACCACATTACAGGTGCTGAAACCACTGTGAAAGGGCCTGTTTGAGGTGAGAAGGTGTTGAACAAAATGGAAGTAATGCAGCCACTTCTAGAGATGCTAGCCAAGGCAGAAACAGAGGGGAGAAATAGTCTGCCTTCTCCCTCTGCCCTTTCTTCAAGATCCCACCAGTACTTCTATTGGCTAACCCGAGATGGAAGCCAGTGACACGGAAATGTCATTTGCAGGGGTCACTCTGCTGTGATAGACAGCAGCTCGGGGGAAGGGTGAGTAATAGCCAGGAGCAAAAGGCTGCTGCCTGGCACAACAAGCAGGAGTGAATGGGGAAGTGTGTGTCACCAAGGGTGAGATATTGAATAAAATTCTGGAACACAAAAAGGACACAGGAGCCATTAGAAGGAAAGTGCAGAGAAATCATCTGCCTAGAATACACTCCGACAGTTTGTGGAGAGAGAAAGCTAGTTTGCCCCGCGGCACCCAGAGCTGCCTTCGGTACAGAGTCAGTAGACACAACACAGCAGAGAGTGAAAGACGGAGCTAGAAACAGGGCGATTACTTAAAGGTCTGAATATGTTCAGATTTCTTCCAGTCAGCACCCTATCCACAATGTGGACACAGTAAGCAGGCAGCTGGAATTTTAGCTCCAGGCAAAACATATGATGAATCCTCTTTAAAGAAATGGAACAGACTGGGAAAAGATAACATTTCTAAATTTGCCGGTGCCTCGGAAGGAAGCCATTATCTTTTGGGTGTTTGTCAGACACAGCCTGACAGCCGGCTCTCACTCCATTGATCCTCAAAGTTTACCAGGCAACACTGCTTAGCCTGTCCCAGAAAGAAACTTCAGAAGGGGAGAGGTCTGTTAGGGAAACAGTCTCACCTACACGAAGCAGAAGCATCTACTCCATTGACCCAGGCCTCCTCTCTTAATAACGCGGGGAAGTCGCTGGACTGCCACAAGAACTACCAATATAGAGAGAGAAATACCAGAGTCCAAAAAACAGAAAAATGTCCTTGGAGGAGACTGAAATGGTTTTAGGGAACAAAAAAGAACTTTTTGGAGGGATTGAGCAAAAAAGAAAAAAGAGAAAGAAAAAAGAGAAACTCATGGACACAAACAACAACCGTCCGAGGACTGCCTGGGGCGGGAGGTGGAGAAGAGCGTAGGAGGGTGTGTGGCGATGGAAGGAGACCTGACCTGGGGAGGTGAACACACAGCACAGTGCACAGATGATGTGCTGTGGGACTGCGCGCCTGAAACCAGCACACTTTTCTAGCCAGTGCCACCCCAATAAATTTGTCAGAAAATAGAAATCAGCTGATTAAAAAATCATGCTTATAAACATTCTCAAAAAGAGGAAATATTGCTTCTACAAATAAAGAAGTAGAACAATGTCATGAGAAAAAGTTCTTAGAGATTTAAAATAAAATCATCAAAATTAAAAACTTAGTTGCCATACCAAAAAAATTAAAGAAATCTTTGAAAATGTTAAGACAAAAAGATAAAAGATGAAAAATGTGCAGAAGAAAACTGAGAGGGCCTATATTCAACTAATAAATGCCTCAGAAGAAATAGACAAGTGTTGAAATTATTGTAGCAAATAATAAAAAGACATGTACTTGAGCCAAAGAGGGACAAGAACCTTCAGTCTGATGTGGCTCGTGAGTACCCAACTCAGTGAATTAATGAAAAAAAGACCTAACCACATTTTGGTGATGTTTCAGAACAATGTAATTGCAAAGAAGAACCTAAAAGCTAAGAAGAAAAAAGCCACAAGTTACAAAACAGAGAGGGACTCAGACTGATATCTTTATAGCTCTGAAGTAGAATTAGTTTTTACCTAGAATTCACATAAATATAAGTTCCAAAGATACAAGCACTAAGCACATCTATCACCTTGTGTCATTTATTGCACCGAGTGAGTTTCAGCAGTAAAGGTAGTAACCTGGGAAGGTGGAAACAGCAGGTCAATGCCAGAGAGGACAGGAACATCCCAGGTGGCAGCAGGCCCAGGGAGCAGTCGTTTGGAGTGGGGTGGGACAGTGAGCCCCGGGGATAATAAGGCTTCTGGGGTTATCTGTGGCTTGTGAAATAGCTACTCTGACTCAGAGTGTAGAAAAATTAAAGGACAAATAAATCCTGGAGTTGGAAGGGAATTGTACTGGAAAATCTTGATCAAAATAGGATGCAGACTAAATGCTATGATTTTGAGGAATCCATAGGCCTTTGTGCTGGGAACAGTATTCTCCGGGGGACCCAGACTCCTATAAGAGGACCCATGGAGAAGGCGATGGGGCCTCATGAATCACTTGGCATGATGTGTATTTGTTTTGCTTTAGAGCATAACCCTGGCAAATCGGTTTGTTGGTTTTCTACTTTAAGAGAAAACCTAAGAACATAACATGGAAGGTTTGTCTATGGTTGCAGGAGTGAACAGAAATATTAACTCTTTGGAATATTTACATGTCAAAGCAAAGCTAACAAAAGACAAAACAAACATTTACTGGGAGGAAAGATGGGAAAAAGATAGAAAACCTCATTTTTAAAGGGGGTAGGGGTCAAGGATCAAGAAATACTGCCAAAATGTGAGAAACAGGAAATTATTTACCTAAAGTTAATTTTAATTATCTGAACTTACAAAATAAGAGCAAAAAAAGAAGTAGCAGGGAGGAGTGACAATGAGCACTCTCTCCTCTGTAGCACGGAGGCTCTGTGTACTGTCTGCAGCAGCTCAGCCAGTAAGTGGAAGAGCACTGGTTATTATCTGGAGACTGTGGTGTGCGCACCAGGAGGACTGACCTCACCTGTTCTGACAGCCAGATCTCAGCCCCCACTGCGGGCCTACTGAAACGGAATTTGCATTTTAACAAGATCCATCAGGGATTTATATGCGCATTAAAGTCAGAGTAGACTCTTCTAAAACCATGATTCTCAACTTTGGCTATACATTATTAAAAACTTGGGGAGCTTTAAAAATATTGTGTAAATAGGGACAAAGCCCCAGGCCGCACCTTAAGAGATTATGCTTCAAATGTTTGGGGGTGGAGTCCAAAAACCTATACATTTTTTAAACAGCTTCTGAGGTGGTCCAAATGTGTTGAGAACTGGTGTTCCAGAATAAGTGTGATAGGTGACTAAGACAAGGAAAACAAAAACAATTTTGAAAATTTACCTCTGGACCTATGTGGGTAATTTGCTGAGGATGGAGAAGCTAGCTTTGATCTTTTTCTGATGCATGTATTACTTTGAAATATAGTTTTATTTTACATGCATAGACTGACTCAACAACTTTACTTCTAGGAATTTTCTTAAGAAAATAATTCATCAAATGCTTTCAAATATTTGTGTTCATAGAACTTCATTATAATGTTGTTCACAATTTTAACAATTGTACACAGTATAAATGCCCATCCAAAATAAGAGATGTTTGCACACTTGTGTTCATAGTAGCAATATTCACAACAGCAAAACTCAGAAGAAACCCAAGTATTCATCAGTGGACGAGTGGGTAAACATGTTATGCTTCATATATACAATGGAATATTATTCAGCCATGTAAAGAAAGGGAATCTCTTTACACACTATCACATAGGCAAACTTTGAAGACATTATGCTGAAAAAAACAAGCCAGTCACAGATAGATATGATTCCACATATGTGAGGCATCTAAGAGTCGAATTCATAGAAAAAGAGAGCAGAGGTGCTTACCAGGGGCTGGAGGAAGAGCTGCTGCTTCACGGGTGCAGCGCTTCAGTTCTGCAAGATGGGAAGTCCTGGAGACTCGGTTCAGAACAGTGTGAATAAACTTCACACTGCCAGACTTGACACTTACAATGGTTAGGTTGGTAAATTATCTGTTATGTTCTTTTTAACACAAAAAAATGAATATACACTTGAATACCTATTAAAAATTGTAAGATAGTAGCCCTGGCTGGTGTGGCTCAGTGGATTGAGCACTGGGCTGGGGACTGAAAGGTTGCTTGTCTGATTCCAAGTTAGGGCACACGCCTGGGTTATAGCCCAGGTCCCTAACTGGGGGTATGTTAGAGGCAGCCGATCTATGTCTCTCTCACACATCATTTCTCTCCCTCTCTTTCTCTCTCCTTCCTCTCTCTAAAAATAAATAAATATTTTGTGAAAAACCATAAAAATTATAAGATAGTATGCAAAAAAATGGTTACCCCAGCTAGCAGATCTATAACAGATCTCAGCTTTTTAGATCCTCTGATATTTATAGAGTAAGCACAAAATATTGGTATAATTATGAAAGAAGAGCAAAGATGTTTCCACTTTGAAAAATATAAAACAAGACTTCCATTGGGGCTTACTAAGAATGAATGACTCACATACTGCAACCCCTGATTTGCAAAGAAGCAGTTACATTCTCCCGAGAAATTCTCCTGAGCACTTCACAACCCTGTAGGAGCTCGTGCGGAATGTCTGGATCTTCTGGGTCCTTTGGATCTTCTGTCCAGTCTTGGGAAGAAGAGCAAAAGCCCTCTTCCCAATAGACAGCCCTCTTGTACACGAAGTGGAAAAACTAGTTATCGTGAAAGGATATATTTTGTTTTGGAAATTTTTTAACTTCAAGGAACCTCGAAGCAGAGGTGGATACTGGGGAAAATGAGAGGAGGAGGGAGGACATAGTGGGGCAGTTAATTGCTTTAGACAGGATCGTCAGTCCCAAGTGCATGCTGACGTTTCAGCTTTGTGTTACAACTGTTTTATCTTGACATTGCCTGGTTACCCTGAGTCACGGTGACAGCACATGTGGGTCATTGCATCAGAGTTGTTTTATGACTATTGTGTTTGCCCTTTGGCACTGGAGGCTGTGGTCCATTGCTACACTATATTGTGCTGAAAGAGGATCATTAACCATTTTTCTTTTATTTTAAAAGACTGGCCAGATGAAGTGTCTATAAAAGTACAAGAAAGAGTTAAACTAGACCTTCAAGATTATTAAAACCAAATGTTCAGAAAAGGAGTTTTACTGTAAATGTCAAAATCTCTCTGCGGTAAAGCATTTTTTTTCTGCCAGATATTAAGAGTCCATCAGTTCGCTAATGTACACTGTGACCAGCAAATTCATGCACTGCACTCGTGTGGGACTTCTTCTGTGGTGCTTACCATCCAGATACGAATGGCTCCAGACACCTACACTGAGTGCCCTTTAACCTCACAAAAATGAGGTGGTATTGTAATAGTCTGGCAATCAGGAGTTTTATCAAAACGTAAAAATCAATAAAGGTATCATGGAATGAATACAACAGTTCGTTATGCTTCCACCAAAGAATTTAACAAATCATAGCTTCAATGTCGTGTTAGCATTGAGATCAGAGCCTGAATATACAATTGTGTCTGGTCATCATTTTTTCTCACTTGCAGTCTTCTCTATTTTTGAGGAATAACACTGAAACATCACATTTTTTGTTTCCCTCTTCCTGTGATGCATTACTCAATTTAGAATATACTATCAATCTTTTGAAGAGGAGGAATATAGCTGCTGAAGATAAACATAGTTTCAAAAATTCAGTAATAGTTTTGTTTTGTGTTTTTATGTAGATGACCCAAGTTTTAATACACTTACATAATCTTTCATGATACCTGGTATAATATTTTAGAGTCAAGAAAAAGTAAGGAGAAGGTGGGGGGATAAAAGTAAATGAGAGAGAACAGAAAGGAAGGAAGGAAGGAAATAAGAAAGAAGGAAAGACAAGGGGAGAGGGAGAAGGAAAGAGAAAAAGGCAAATAATTACAGAGCTGATTTTTCAGATTAAGTGCTTCTAACAATATTGGCAGTAGTACAGACAAATCAATTGAATGCCCACCCTAATCCAATTTTAAAAAAGATTTTAACTGATTTTTGAGCAAGAGGAAGGGAAAGAAAGAGAAATATTGATTTGTTGTTCCACTTACTGATGCATTCATTGGTGATTCTTGTACAGGCCCTGGCTGGGGATTGAACCTGCAACCTTAGTATATTGGGATGACATTCTCACCACTTGAGCTACCTGGCCAGGGCCCCTCAATCCAATCTGAACAAGAGTTCTGTAGATTAAAAATAAAATACATATAAAAATAGCCCCAGGTTATTTTATTGAGTCTAAGATGATGTTTTCCCTAAATCATAGAAGTAAAATAATGCTACAGTTTTTTTCAAAACATTATAATTTTTAAATAATACCATGCAAAGGGAAATTAAACACATGTTCTTATTGCCTTCAGGATAATTTGGGTAGCAAGCCACACAAATTTTTTTTAGTGGTTTTGTGCTGACTTAGAAAACATTCTTAATATCTGGGTCTTTCAAAATTGTGCTAAGCTTGCAAGTCCATAACAGTTCAAGAATAAGAACTGTCTTAGGACGTTTGTTGGTTTTTCTTTAGTTTATGTGTAGCCAGCTGGTTTCTGACCTCTTTGTGTAAATAGCCAGCTTTTCACATAATCAGATTCCATATTACCTTGTTATGACATTGTTCTGGACAGACTTGGATTCTCACTAAATTTTCCAAATCATACTCATAGACTTAAATAACAGTAAGAGGATGGCTACTAGTCCAGTGAATACTACTGCTGGTGCTGTAAAAAAAAATGTAGGCGTGCGTGTGTGTATTCACATCTGTATGTATGTATGGATACTTATACACATATATACGAGCATAATAATGCTCGGATCTACAGAGGAATTAGATGTGTACTGAAAAGTATATTCTATTTGACACTAAATTATTGAATTAAAAAAATCTTTGTATATCTCCGGTAAAACATATATTTAAGTTCTTTCTTTTATATTGTTACTGGTGGATATTTTGTTCAACTGATATTTTTAAAACAAGTGAATTGAAATGGGTGATTTAGACACCCTCTTACATATTATTTTTCCACATGGATAGATGAAAATAAAAGCTAAGCTGTATTCTTTAGTGATCCGGAAGCCAGGGTATAAAAGATACAATGATTTTGTAAACTACAAAAAATTGCTTATTTAGTGTCTGATCAAGATAAATGACACCAGGCAGCTGTAAAAAGAATTCCTACTAGCCACTGACCCATAAACAGTGGTATCATTTTTCATTTTTAGAAAAATGTAAAAAAAAAATCAAATCTTTAGAGTTATAATTAAATGCCCTAAATTCTACTTTAAAGACTATTATTTTAACTGATGTTATTTTTAAGTCAAAATACTTGAAAACTTGCTGATTTTGACAGAGTCAGCATGTCGGCTGTATATAAGTCCTTTTCTATGAGCCCTTGTATCCCCAACACCTAGAACAGGGTCTGGTACATAGTAGGTGATCAATAAATACTGTTAAATGAATGAATTAATGAATAAATAGTAATATATTTACTCATATGGAGATGTGGATACTAAAAGTGATATCACGCACACAAAAGACAAGTGTTCGTAATTAATAAACACACAATAGTAATGAACATTTACTAACCAGTTTTTATGAGCCAGGCATTATGCTAAGTACATTACATTCGTTTTATATATAATCAGCAAAACAGCACTATGAAAATACTGGCTAGACCATCTCACAGGAGAAACTGTGGCTTTGAAAATAATAACAATGTGTTCAAAGGAGTTTGGTTTCACAGTGACTTTGTGTTTTCTAGGATCGATCCCCATCTGTAGTAGCTACAGGGAAAAGAAAAAGTAAATTTTATTACTTCTAGAAGAATTAAAACTCTCATGAAGCATTAAGCTTTCTATCAAGAGATTAAACGTAGAAATTTAAAAATTGGTCAACTATATTATGCCTCTTTACACAGTTCATAGCACTTATCCTTTAAATATATTTTCATGAATGGGTAAAGAAGTAGGTATAAGAGTTTAACTGTTGCATTTTTTTTTCATACTAGCAAGGAACTGACAACTAACCTCAAGCAGCTAATTCGGTAGAACTCTAGTGAAGCAAATTATGAATGTGTAGTGGATGGCCACACAGTTATTTAAAAGATTAACAGATGAAATTCCAAGACTGGAAAGAAAATAGCAAATGGCACATGAGCACCACAGACTTCGGAATCAGGGAGATCTCGTTCAATGCCCGCTCACACCGACTTATCAGAGATACCACCTGAGCAATGATTTAACCTTGGTACGCCTCCTTTTCTTCAGCTGTAAAAAGTGGGTGCTCATAGTATCTACCAGAAGAGTGATAAAGTGTATTGGTGAAGAAGATGTAGGGATGGGGAAGTTTATATGCAGATGTAAGTTCAGCATATATTTTTCTGTCTTAACATCATCATGTTTTAGGTATCTGGATTCTTGTCAATAGGCAATTACCAATGGTAATGTAAGAAGAGATCACCAGATTACTGGCCAGAGCTACAACAGTTTCAGATTCCTCTTTAAAAAGACTATTTCTGAGAGAAAATTTAAGTGTTATTAGCTGTATCTCTCTTTTTAAATTAACAGTCCAATTCCTTCTTTTTATGGCACACACAGGGGACCTCCAATCAGATTATTTGACTGAATGAGGTAAATTTCCATCAGATACTTTTTCAGGAAGAAAGAGATGATTGACAATGCTTTTCCCCTTTAAATCGTTAGTGCTGTTAATTGCATGTCAGTCAGTGAAAGGACAGAGGCAAACATTTCGGGCACCAGAGCAGCTCCCTGCATCCAATACTTAAATTCTATTCTCAGTTGTAGCCCCTGTCCTGTCAATGTACAGGGAAAACACTCATATTTTTAACGGCCATGGAGTTGTCAGCTGGCTTTGGAGAAAAAGCAATCTAAATAAGCCAGCCCTCTGAGCTGATCTTTATTATTAGAAGCACAATGAATTCATTAATCTTATTCAAGAATTTTACCTTTGTTGCCATGTTTTTTTTGTGTTTTTCTTCATGAAGAAAAGTATGTTTTTAATTCTGAATCCAAACAGTTGGTCACCTCCATCCTGGGACAAGCCGGTATGCGTCTATATAACAAAGGCAAAGCTTTAAAGTTACTTCTTACATTCTCTTCAACCTCAAAATACAGAAGTCAAAATTTCCATGGTTTCCAGAATTGACCATTTCACTTCCCAGTGGTTCTCACTAACAAAGTGGGAGATAAATGGTCTCAGTGTGCGGGGTGAAGGTTGTTGGGGCACCCAGGCCTTGCTGCAGGCAGTTTCCCCTTAGCACAAAGAGCAAACACCTGGGCATGGCCGACCCAGCTCCTCCTGACGGCCCCTGCTGTGTTTCCCTCTTCGCGCCTCTGCTCATTTCAGGTTTCACCGTTTCTGAATGGACTTCATTTCCTCATATACTAACACTCCTTTCAAAGAGCAGTTCCTGTGCAGAACCAGCTGCACCCCTGTCTGTGCTGTTTGACTTCTCCTTTCTAACTCCTACTTTTTACTCTGTCTTTATCCTTCAACCAAAATGTCAGTCACTTCTTTGTGAAGTTGGCCTGGTCTTGACTGGTTGAGGTAGCTCTTCAGTGCGTTCCAGGTTTCTGCCTGGTTTTTCTCTTTCAATGCAGTTGTTGTAGTATATTGGGAGTTCCATGGGGAATGAGATCTTGTGCTTCACTGAGGAATTCCCACTGGTTAACACAATGTGCGTGACACAGAGGAGATGTTTAACATGGAAATAAGAGATCACTAAATTCTCTAATACTGAGCATATAATTTTTTTCTCTACTCTAGACCTTCAAGAAGAAAACATGAGACAGGTTGCCGTTGAAAAGTAGGAAGATTGTGTGAACTATTGATTCACATAACAGCATTTGTGAATCTTAATTACACTCTATAAGGTAAAAAAAAAAAGCTGTATATGCAAGGCTGTGTATAGTATGATTCCATTTATGTGTCATTCTGAAAAGACAGAATTATAGAAATAGAAAATAGATCAGCAGTCTCCAGGAGTCCTGGGTGAAGGGAGGGGATGTTGACTACGAAATGGAAGCACAGGGCCACTGAGGGTAATGGAGCTGGTCAGTTCGACAATGTGGGGTTGGAGACCTGGCTCTGTGCACTTATCAAAGCTCACGGAGCCATCCAGTGTGAATCCTGTGTGCAAATGGGAAAAATAGACTAGGGTGTTGAGAGCACCCAGGATGGGGTGCAGAATGCAACAAATGAATCTAAGTGTAATATAAAATGTATAAAATAACTACACTAAAGGGCATGGGGAAGGAAGAAACTGACCTAAGTAATGCTGACAAACAGTGTTTTTACTGATGCTGTAAGGTCAAATATGAAAGGAACTGCACACTAAAACTGTGCTGTGGCCAGTAACTTTCTCATAGGGCATGGCTTTGCAATTCTTAGTACAATATATTATTAAGGTTGAACAAATGTATATACATTATAATATTGGGAGCCAGGTATTTCATCATCAGAAAAAGAAATTTCAAATAAAGGAGTCAGGGCTGGAATGAAAACCACCCTGATGGGTTAGAATCAAAGAGATCAGAATGAACTCATGTTTATCTAAAGATAGATAGATAGATAGTGCATCTATTTAATACATAGTTGCATATATACAAATAGAGAAATATAGAAATAAATATATAGGTAATATATATTTTATATGTATGTATATATGTTTATACAGATACAGAAATATAGATCTATATGGAAATCTATCATTCTTCCTGCTGAGAGTGTCTGGAAATAGTGATATTCCGACAGAACCGAGCACTTCAAGCTCATCAGTTTCTAAATACCATTCTTGACTAAAAGGAACTAGGGCTCCTTGGAGAAATTTTTGATTCTAGAACTGCATTGGGAAAAATATAAAAATGAGCCTAAAGAATCTTGTTGTATCAGAAGGTCAGGAAGTAATGGTAGCAGCTTTTAAAAAAAAATGGATAGGGGCCTGTCAATAGGACACAGGAGACAACATGAAAAAGTTACCAATAGCCACAGATGTAACGATCTGAGCAAGAAAATAAATCATAATAACATTGGATTTTAAGCCAAAAAATAAAATAGATACCCATAAATTTATACTGATGTGAACGAATGATTAAATAAACAAACAAATGAAAAATAAATAGAGGGGGAGTTGGGACAAGTATTGCATGCAGAAAAATTCCAATTTATATATACAGAAGGCACTAAGGACATACAACAGTTTACCATTGGAAAGGACAGCACAGTCATACGTGCTGTGTGCTCAGTCCCGTGATGAATGCTAGAATTAGTGGGTGAAGTTTTGAGAAATGGGATGTTTGCAAAGTGTCAACGTATCTCCCTTGAAATATTTATTAATTATTTTGTTTTTAACATATATCCATAGATTCAGGGAAGCAGAGTTTGATTTTCATTCTCTTGTGTGTGGGGGCTAAATTTATGACTTGCTTCTAATAAGTAGAATATAGAAAGGGAAAATAGTAACATTAGCAAAACCTGGCAGACACCAAGTTAACCAACAGGTCACATTTAACATCACCAGTGATAAGACATATCAAAATCATGTACCCAATGTTTATAATCCAGTCTAATCATAACAAATATTAGACTGATCGAAATACAGGGAGACTTTACAAAATGCCTCACCACAAAAGTGTCACAGTCATTACAGACAGGAAAAGACCCAGAAACTGTCACAGATCGGAGGACATGGAGGACACATGACAGGCAACTGTAATGAGGTCTGATGAACTGGGTCCTGAAACACAAAAAGATGTTAGTGGAAAAACTGAGGCAACCTGGACAGAGTTTAGGTGATAGTATTATACCAGTGTTCATTTTTGCTTTTGGTATATCACAGTTGTGTGAGATGTTCACGTTAGAGCAAGCTGGGCAAGGCGCATATATAGAACGAAGCTCTGTGCACCATTTTTGCAACTCTTTTGTAAATCTATTATTTGAAAGAAAAAACAAAAAAGTAAAACAGAGGATAATGGTTTGTCATTGATTTGCTGAGATCATGGGAATAGCAGAGTCAGAGGCCACACAGCCACGAGAAATGTCCCAAAGAGTACAGCGGGACAGACCTCCCCTGTGCACTAACACTGAGGTTGCTTCGAGCTGCCAACGCCCCTGGCCCTGACATGACATTCATTCACAGAGTCATGAGCGCCACTGTCCTGGGAATGGGATCTTGTTCCACTGACTCTAGGAGGAATTCCTTGAAGCTCCTGCATCTTTGCCCTCTGCTGAAACTGTGAAGTATGTCACGTGATTAGAGGAGGTCCGTCACAGGCCTATACCTAGCTCTAACGGGAGGAGGTCCTCGAACCTGTGAAGGGAGTTCAGATGCTCGCAGTCAAGAAAAATAAAAAAAATAATCTACTGTATTTTGTGAATAAAATGTTGGTACAGTTAGAACATTCATGCTAATGTAAATAAAGTCTTAAAACAATTTGATTCAGTACTTGTAACTGTATGAAAGAGAAAACTAGATAGACAGGGCAAAGAGAAGACTGCTTTGTGTAAGCTTCAGAGGACACATGTTTTGATTGGACTTTACTTCCAGAGTTTGCTCCCTTTCAACTCTTCATTTCCCTTTACTGTCAATCCTGCTCCTAAAAAAAAGAGGAAAGAAAATGCACACAAAATGCACTGCATTGATTGTTTCCAAATGTAATTATTTCTTCCTCTCATTGAAGACATTTTTATTACAAAGATTCTTCTTAAATTAAAAAAAAATCACTCATGAATTGCTAATAAAATACTTCAATAGTTTAATTTATGAAATAAACCAAATAGATATCATTTTGTATTCAAGCCTTAAAGACCAAGTGAGCGCTTATTCTTCCTTTTTCTTTTCCTTTCTGTTTCTTCTGCGAGCAATGAACTCAGGGCGGGCAGGAGGCCAGGCTGAGCCGTGGCCATCAGCCCTGCATCAGCAGGCTCCCCTCGGCTGATACCGTTACCTTTGGTCACATCCACCATCTCTGCTGCTACCTCATTTGTTCTCTTTTTAAACGTATGGGCACTTAACTGGCTTTTTAAATTAGATTCATTGGGGTGACACTGATTTGTAAAATCATAGTTTTCAAGTGTACATTTCATGATACTAGATCTGTATATTGAACTGGCTTTTGAAATGGAGAGAAATAGGATATATTTTGGCCAATAATTAACTACATTCATACCTTCACAGGAGAGTCTGACTGCCACCACAATAAAGTGTCCGATGAAAGGGAAAGGGCAAAATGCCACTTAAAACTTAACCATTACCTCTTGTCAGGAGACTTGGAAAAAGAATTAAGAATGTCTTGGTGTGAAAATTCATTATAAAATCCCCTTTCAACCCAAATCTTGGCTCATGATGGAGTTAGTTCCTTACAACCATGCTAGAAAAGCTGGTGTTGAACTTTCTGTTGTAACCCAGCCATGCTGAAAAAATGTGGCAAAGGCTGGGTAGGCTTAGGCAACAGAAAACTGAGGCCCAGAAACATGCCTTGTAAAAATGCCCATTGCTGTGGGGAAGGGGCAGACATGCCCACCTGGACCAGCCTCACTTCCAGATTATTGTGCCTGTGAGTATTTTAGGTCAATTAGAATTTGCAGGCTTTTTTACTTCATAAATCTGAAGGTAAAACCAAGAGAAGGTTCTTTCCTTCTGATGGCGTGAGAACACAAAGAACACAAACCTGAAAAATAGTATTGTCATAAACAAAAGCTCTGTTAGTGCCTTCTAGCATTCCTCAGTAATGAGAGAGAAGATCCTTTCCCAGAAAAAAAGATAAAAATTTTAAGTCTTAACACTCCAGGCAGGAGAGGGAGAATAACTCAAATATTATGATAGCAATACTAATCATAATAATGGCTAACATTGGGCAATTTCCACATGCCACACTGTTTTAAATGCTTTATATGGCTTAGCTTGTTTAAGCAATATAAAACACTGCTATGATATAGGTACTATTATTCCAATGACTTAACAGATAGGAAAGATGAGCTCAGAGATTTTTTTTATTGTTGTCCAAGTACAGTTGTCTCCATTTTCACTCCACTTGATGGTCCTTCCCCTAACTTTCCCCTATTATTCCTCTCTCCCCATCCCTCTGGTTACTGTCAGCTCGTTCTTTATTTCGACAATCACAGAGATAATAATCAAACTACCAAGTAACATAGCTACTAAGAGTTGAAGGCAGGATTTGCTCAGGTGGTTTGTCTGGGCTCCACCATGTGAGTCCTTAAGGAGTCTGAGGTCCATCTGATTTGTCAAGGGGAGGGCAGCTGGTCCCCCAGAAGCTGTCAACAGGTTTAAAGGAGGGAGAAGTGAGCTGGCTACATACCCTTCTGTGCCAGGGTGGTTGCTGGGAACAGTCATGGCTCTTAACTAGGTCAGCCAGACCTTCATAGACAAGGCTACATGTGCAAAGAACACACTCACTTTCCCAGTTTACAACTAGATACCCATCACAGTCCTTCACTTAAAACATAACATTTGTACCAATGTTCACACTCCAGCAGTTTTAGTTAGAGTAAGTAATGTTAGCTGCTATAAAAATCTCAGTGGCCTAATACAATAAAAGTTTATTTCCCACTCTCTATTGCATCTTGGCAGGGTATGCCCCACCCAGTTGTTCAAGGACCTAATTTGCTTCCTTCTTCAACATGCCTGGAGTCATCCAGCAGAAGGATGAAGAAAGCAAGAGAATAGAGGATCCCAAGGGAGGTTCTTGGAGACCAGGCACATTGCCTGTAGCCACATTTCATGGGTCAGAATGTCAACATGCTAGGAAATGTGCTTCAGTATTGTTCCCAGGTAGAACAGCAAAGTCATGTATCCAAGGGCATTGGCCTCTTCTGTTTCAAATATTCTAACCAACTTCACCTGCTGTATTTATCTGGCAGGGCTTATAGACTTCAACTAAGGCAAGAGATAATCTGGGTACCAAAGGGACAAAGTGTGTGGCAAGTTAGCTCATGGGGCTCCGCAACGCATGCTTCCATTCTGGACGGCACTTGGTTATGTTCTCTTGCTTCTTCGTGGGACTCGCTGAGGACCTGGCTCCTGGCCGTCATTGGCTTCCTCTTCAAACTCTAGCGTTAACGCTTTAAGTTTTGTCAATAAAATGTCCCACCACAGCTTTTCCCACCACTAAGGTACTCATGGTTATTCTTGAGAATGTATTTCTTTAGTCTTCCCACATTGACTTAACAGAGAGAACTGCTATTAAGTATACAAATATCTCTGTTTGATTATATCAAAAATAAAATCATGACTAGTTCTGAACAGTTATGTTTTATTACTAACCTTATAAAATACTGAGATGAAAATATAGGATATTCTGAAATTATAATCTTCAGTATTTGTGTCAAGTAATATAGGCTATATCTAAACTCTGAGAAAAATGCTCTTAAGCATGGAGCATGTTAGGAGAGATAAACACCTTACAAAGGATGGATGGCTCACTCAACTGAAGGATTTAGCATTTCTAATTGTGTTAGCTTTGGAAGCAATCAACCTTGGTTTACTGATAAAAGAAAAGTTTAGCTGACCTAGTGATTACACTGGGGAGTAAAGATCAAGTAAGAGCTTAGGTTCTAAGATAGAGTTCTTGGCTTTGAAAGGCTGTATGCTCTTCGACATGCACTAAAATTTCTGTGCCTCAGTCTCTACTACAAAACAGAGATAATAATAGTACGTACCTGATGGGTGATGAAAGAGTTACATGACTTTCATCTTCCTGCAAACCTTACAGTGTGGCTACTATTTTGATACACATAAAAAAAAACTTAGAGTAATACTTGGCTCATATTCAGTAATCAATAAATATTATCTATTATTATTATTAATTATTATTATTATTCTCACCCCTTGCAATTAAGAAAGAATTGTTTGCATTTTCAGATAAAAATTGTTATTTTTGCTTTAAGATCATTGAAAACCGTAGTGTTAGACTGTGGTTTGGAAAGAAATGCTACGGTGAGGATTAGGTGTCAATACATGTGATAGTCAAAAGTCAGTAGGCTCGCATCCTCATTCTCTACCATAATTCATTCATTCATTCAATCTTTCATTCATTCATTCAATGCTTGTTGTACACCTATTTTGTGCCAGTATTTTAGTTCTGCCACGTATTAGCTGTGTGCCCCGGGACAACTTTGTTTACCTCTCTGAACTTCGTTTTCTTTATCTGAGATGGAGAATAATATTGACTTCCATCTTTGCTGTGGGAGTAAATTAAGTTAGAGAGTTTGTGAAACAATGGCGCCTGGCCTATAATAAGCACTCAATAATTAATTATTACTCTTATAAAATTAATATGAAAAGGTCTTTATCTTTACATATGGTTCTATCATACAGTTTTTCAAATTGCAGGCTTTAATTCATTGATAAATGGTAAAATCAATTTTTAAAATAGAATCAACATTTTAAAAACCCAATATAAAAAATAGAATAGAATACAATAGAACAGTATAAACTAAGTGAAGAGATTAAAACATGACTACAGATAAGAGTGCATCACAATTACTGTAGCATTAATTTCACCTGTGTAAAACCTACTTGTATGTGGGTATTGGTTGTGTATAAACATATTTCTTACTAAGGGTTGTAGTCAGAACACTCTGAAAGCCTTTTAGTAAGTGCTGTGTTGGCCCCTTTAATTTCCTAGAAGTCAGAACATTGCGTTTGTGATGAAACTGGTTCAAAAAAATAACTTTACCCGCATGTGGCAGAAGTAGCACATAAAGGGTTTTTAAATCCATCAGTACCAAGTTTGCTTAGTGGTTTGATAGAGAGGGTTGATACCATTACCCATAAATGAAATGTCAGTGTTCTTGGTAAGCTGCATTTTTCTCTCTCCCTCTGCTCACTGCAATAGTGTAGAATAAAAAGGTCATTTACAAGGGAGATGAGCCATGTGGATGTCAGGTACCTTTGAGACCTCCTGCTTTCAACCTGCCTCCTCACAGGGAAGGGGAACTCCCGCAGTCTCTGTGGCTTCTAGAGTGTGCCCTGACACAGACTAAAGGGAGAGACCTGGCACCGATCACTGGAAAAACCAGGTGAGTAACTGCCATCTTCTCGGGAGAGTCCTTTGCCCCAAAAGCCTTCAATTTCAGATCACCTGTCTGTAGTTTCCTGGGCACACAGGCCTCCTGTCTCTCTTTCCCAATTAAAGGCACTCAGAGAGCTGCCACACTGGGCACTAATGAATTCTCTGAGACTAATCTCCACAGTAATGAGAACTGGAATCTGTCACTCACTCTCCCAGGAGGTAACAGTTCACACGCCGTTACATCAGCCTATTAAAGTAACTTACTAGCTGTGTGCTTGTCCGCTACTATTCATTAAGAAGGTGTGACCAAAGAGACATGTATTTGAACAAATGATGAAATTTAATTTGAATTGTTCTCCATTTTGTTTCTGTGGCTGAATGCTCACATGCCTTAAATGAATGTAAGCATTTTATACAGATCATAGCTACTTTAGGGATCAGTGCAGTTATGACTTTTCACCAATTAGATGAAAAAAATTAGATGAGAATCTGAATTTTTTTCAAAATGTGTGAAGAACTTGTATATTCCATTCCCTGTATTTTTGTTTCTGAGGAAATATTTGTTTTTACAAGAGGTTTTAATTATAGGCATAATGTAGAGGGTGGGGCAAAAGTAGGTTTACAGTTGTGAGTATGTAAAACAGAGTTTATTCTTTTATTATTTATTAATTGTTGTGTTATTTTCCATATGAACAACTGTAAACCTACTTTTGCTCCACATTGTATTATGCCATGAAGCCATGATAGATCATTCTGAGAAGTAAATTGGGGAGGATAAATTTGGATGAAGTGATAGCGAGTTGGGTGCAGTTTTAAGCATGAATCTGCCAAATCGTGTAAACATTTCTTTGCTGTTTTTTGTCAATGTAATATCTCAATAAGAGCATGGGCTTTTACTTTAAATGGAGGTTACTTAAGTCCTGGCTTTTCCTTTTAGTGGTTGTGTAATCTTTGAAGACATTATTTAGCCTTTTTATTCTCACTTCATCTGTAAAATGAGAGAAAACTAATAGCATACTTACTTGAGGTTGCTGAGAGGATTAAATGTGGTTGGCCCATTGTAGGTACTCAATAATACCTATTATAATTATCATAACCTTCATCATTAGCCAGTCCTCCTCCTCCAAGGAAGAAATTCAGGAGGGTTTTCATGCATTTTCTGCATTTTTGCATTCATTTTTTTTTTGTTTTTGTTTTTGATGCAGCTGTCTGAAAACTCCAACTATAGACTGTAACTCAAAAAATACTGGAAAACAGCATAAACGCTTGAGTAAGCTCTGAGCCCAGTCAAGCCTGCAGGCACATCCTCAGGGATCTGCCTTAGAGAAGAGCATTTCTTATGTGCAGACCTATGGTGCTACCAGTTATTAGCTGTGTGATTTTGAGTAAGCTTCATTAACTCTCCTCGGTTCCTGTTCTTCATCTTTGGAAAGGGGATAATAATACATCCTCCACTGTGTTCTTGTGAAGATTAAATCAGATAAAACACGGATGGTCATACATTGACCGATGTGGCTAGCATGTACTCAATAAACTGCAATGGTCATGATTATTACTGCAATGCTGCTGGCCTGCCGTTGGTGTGATGGAGCTCTGAACTGCTTTCTGGCAGTGGTACAGGTGCAGGCTGTCTCCTCCCCACCCTTGCCTATTCTTTATGTCCCCAAAAGCCCGCAGTCCCAGGGAGATGTCTGGGAGTCCACTGGTTTATAGAAGAGAGCTTTCTAACTAGACCATGTCACACTTAAATAGAATCTGTAACTTTGGCCTCATTTGCTCAACCTTCTAGCAGCCTATACCAAGTAGCCTGTGCTAATGCCCTAGTTGTATTATTAGGTCATTAATTAGATGAAGTACTATTTTAACAACTTTTAAAATAACATTTGGGTTCATAGTATTGGCGAACAACATAAACCACTCGTAGCCTTTCAAAGCTGTTGGAATTAAAAGAATATTCCCCAAATAATAATCACATAAGCACAGTTATTTTATAGCAGGCTGAGGAAGAGATTCCAGATACTTTTGTATTTTTCAGATTCAAGCTATATTCATGAACAACTGACAGTTAAAATTACCCCAATTACTGTTTAAAACAAACTGTGTTCTTTCTTCCACTGTCAGACCTAGAGTGAGTCTGCCCTGAAGAGCCACACAGACTTGTGGCACACACAGAGTGAAGTCTTGAGTTTCTATCATTTTGCATGAAATATGTCTTTCCTGATTTATGTTTTCCACAAGTCTTATCAATGATCCAAATGCAGTATACTCTGTTAAAAGCAAATTCTTAAGAACAATCTGAAAATACATCGATGTCTCCACTTCTCTTCTCTAACCTGAAATGTCCTCGGTAGACAGATCACCACTTTGAAGTAGAAGGAAAGAAACAGTAACAGTAAAACGAGAGTAATAACAAATATGCCTATCTTATTTCCACATGCCTGTCATGCACTATATCTTTTACGCATGTTAAGTCATCAATGCCCATATCAGCCCTCTGAGGCGGGTACCATTGTTATACCCATTTCCCTGTGCGGGAATGTGAGCTCCAGAGAAGTGAAGGGGCTTGCTGAAGGTCGCAAAGGGAGAGAGCAGAAGAACCGAGACTCACACATCAGGTTTTACCCTAAAATACCATCTGGATTAAATTGTACATGGCCAAAGCTTTTTGTATTTCTCAACATCAAACAGTACTGGAATACAATTCCTAAGTAGGAAAAAAAATTCCTTCTTTCCTGTAGCCTAGTCTCTCTGAAACTAAACTAAAGGTCTTTCCTGATTGCATGGTCTGGACCAATTTTCATGAATAGTAAGAGGAAATAATTCTAAGAATCACATTATAAATTCCTGACTCAAAATTGAGTGAGCTATTGATCTTTGAAAGTGACTTGGTGACTGTATCAGACTAATTAAAACAATTTCCGTGTGCCTTCTAGAAGAAGTTGGTTATGGAGTTAGTATGGTTGACAGCCCCCCCGCCCCCGAGAAAATAGCAGCCGTGTGATTTAGGAGGTGACCCTAATTCCAGAGACAGGTTCTGATTCAACTAAGCCAATTACAACAATTCCGTCTTCCTTGCCAGAATCGCTTGAGGAATCAGTGTTTAACCCAATGAAAATATGACATTCCAGTGGCTGTCACTTGCTCAGGAATGTGTGGCTTCACCTGGCCCAGCAGGACTCAGTGGAGGCCATCCTATGGATGAGAGGTGCAACCTTCACTCCCACTGGAGAAAGAGACTTGGAATGAAGTTAACATTACTTTTAACGTCCTCTTGAAGGGAAAAAAAACACATTTTATCATAGTTTAAGCTTGTACGAGTCTGGCTTTTTGTTAATTTGTAGCCCAAACACAGCTAAGAAACATTTTCACCTCTGAGAACCTGCCCAACCTGCCCTATAGTCCTGGTTTTAAAGGAGTAATTAGGATATGTGCATTTTGATTAACTGATAAGTTGGCTCAGATATACTAACTGACATGATATTCTATCACTTTTTTTTCTTCTTTTTGTATGTTATGGCACATCACCAAAACCATCGTATGTAAAACTTTCTATATAATTCTATGTAAGTTGAAGTAGGAATATCTATTCTGGCCCAACTAATATACTTGTCAAGCATTTTCCAGTCACATAATAAAATTATGTATAGATATATATACATGAAAACATATGATATGATATGATATGATATGATATGATATGATATGATATAAAGTATACCTAAAACATTTTAATTTAACTTTTAATTTCTTTATTTTCTCATAATTCCCCCTTCCTTGGATGTTCTAACTTAAAGATTCTCGTGCAATTCTAAGTGGGAAACATTTGTTCCTCCTTCTGGGGCCCACATACTGAATTAAGTTTGGATGACATAACAAACAAGGATGATCATCATACATGAGCATGAAGTAATTCAGTGTAACATATTTTCAATCACAGATGATGAGGTTTCTTTTGAGCTCAATCTGTTGCTTTTAAAAGCTTGAACTTCTTCAGAAAGTGCTACTGCAAATTCTCTTGATTCTTTTAAACCAATTAGACTACAAAGGTTAAAAACTCAGATAACAAAAATCCTTCCTCTGCCTCTCCTATCCAATGTTTTCTCCTGAGTTTTTTTTCTTTGAAAACCAAGATAACTGACATTCTTGCTGTTTCAGACCTTAGCATGAAATTAATTTTAACCATTGCCAACAACTGGTGTTCAAGCCCAAACGTGCCACACGAATTTTCCAGGGATGCTGTGAAGCTAGGGATGGGCTGCAGGGCTGACCAGATGCGGAGCTTAGGGAAGCAGGATAAGCTTAGATTTGGACAAGGTAAGCTCTCCATGACTTAACATCAAGGAGCCCGGTACCAAGTAAGAAGCAATGTAATGCTGCCCAGAGTATGTTGGGATGGATAGAAATTCCCAGGGTATTGACAGGCATTATGTTAATAAGTATTCCATGGAAACAATATGTGTAATGGCCTCATTTTGTTTACCCTGAGAACTGTGCATGCACGTGTGTGTGTACAGCATCTTAAAGGAGCAACACTTTATAAACCACAACTTAAAAAGTGTTGGGTATGACAGGGAAGGCCTTCATTTGAAATAGATTATTTACATGAAAATGAAGATAATATGATGGGAAAAACATTTCTTCTTAACAGTTTTTGTTTGGAAATATTTTTAAATCATTACTTAAGTTGAAATAGTAACATTTTGCATAGCAAACAATAATTTTTTTTCTAAATAAATTTATCTCCACTTCTTCTTTTTCCTGTTTGGGAAATTCCAATAGGATAATTGAGACAGCTAAGGAAAGTGATGCAGAGAGAAAATAAAAACTTTATTAAGACTCAGCATAGGCTAGATCAGGGCAATGGAAAACTAAGGTCCACAGGCTGAATTTGGTCTGCAGCTTGGTTTTGTACAGTCTGGAAACTAACACATTTTTAAAAGAGGTTTGATAAGAAAAATAAAAAGACAGAGAAATGTACTATCTGGACTTTCCAAAAGAAACCATGCCAATCCCTACACTAGGTTACACTGCAGTGGCCAACAGTGCCCATGTGTCTATGGTGGCTTCACCCAACAGAAATGCACTTCTTGCTTCACTTTGTGCCTGACACAGGCTGTTGGGGGTCTCTGCTTACCCAGATCTCTCAGGGACTTGGGCTGACAGAGACTGCTTGTCTTTGCATGCTCTCACGGTTGCCACAGGCAGAGAAGGGCTGTGGTGACATAAACACTGGCTCTCAAAATCTCTACCTGAGTGTGAAGCACACCACTTCTGCTCACATTTCACTGGCCAAGCCTGTCACATGACCTCATCTCCCTCTAAAGGGGCAGGGGAACGCTCTCCTACCTTGTGCCGGGACAAAGGAAATCCAAAAATATTTGGTGAACAAAAGAGCACTAATACAGGGTGTACATACTTGCATACTCACAAGAGTGTATAGAAGGAGAGTTCAAAAATGAATTAGAGTCCTTATCCTGTGACTTGATTTATGGGCTCCCTCCTATGTCTCTCTCTCTACGTAGATACATAGATATACATGTAGATATCTCTATAATATATATTGATTATACAGAGATCTCTATTATATATTATATATGTGTATATCTATGTATGTGTGTACATACACACACACACACACATATATAGAGAGAGAATTCCTATCCTACATTGAATTACACATATATCAAGTATAATAGAGGTCGCTCTATACAGATCTATCTGCTTAATTTTCAGTGGACAGACATTAGCACTAGGAAACCTACAGTTAATTCTAAGGAAACTTATAAATACAGGTGAGGTTAATAGTGACAGATCCAAAGTGTAAGTTCTTACAAATTTTTAGTTTCCAGCTACTCTTTCAACCTCTATATTAAATTTCTTCCTCTACATTAAACTTCTTTTCTAAGTAAAAGCCTTATATCATATTAAAATCATGCTAGGTAGATTTTTATATGATCTCATGTTGAAAACAGTTGCTCTGTGTGATAAAGAAAAGTCTATCTTCCTTCAACCCTCTTAACACACAGGTAAGAGCACACAGTTATGAACAATCATCTTACTTTTCAAGAGTCAACATGGTTTTACAGTGTCCTTACCACGTGCTTAAACGCTCAGGCTGAACTGTGGCCTGAAATAACCCCACCCCTGAGAGCACACCAGCCACGCCCTTCTGGCTCAGTGGCAAAGCAGGGATATTGTGCACAATAAAACATCAAAGAAATCATTTTCTTCCTCCTCATGTATGCTTCCTTGATTAATCAGAGATTATTGGTCGATTTGCTTTTTGTCTCTTTCCATCTTGGACCCTTTCTATTCACTTAGGAGTTACCCAATAAGGGCTGCATAAATTGTGAGTTTTTTTAACTGTAACCTTGGCCATCCCCTGGTGTATACTTTGCCACTGGAGACTACTACTGCCAAAATGGCAAGGTCCACAAATAATCAATTCCTGGTGAGGGAAAAATATCCCTGAAAGGGACAGGTTCTTTTCAGAAAAATAAATCACAATGTTTAAAAAGAGATCTTGTGAAAAAGCCACCAGTGGAAGAGTCCGACCCTCTTTTTCATCTGTGTTTGAGGAAAGCTTAACAACCATGTGTGGGAAGTCAAACAAAAATGCAGAGCAGAGATTTTCTTTGCTTAAAAAAAAGGATGTTTGTTTAAGGAACATCGCATTGTCACATTGTCAGGGCAAGAAGGGAGAGCAATGGCTCCTGTGAAAGAAAAGAGACACGTGAAACAAATACCAGCAGCTCAAAGGACTTCTGTGCATGCAAGAGAGTAAATGAACTGAAAAGGCAATCTTCATTAAAAAATATTTGCCCAGCCATCGAGGAAAGACAGTGGAATTGTAAGGTTGCCTTTGAATAATTAAACCCATCAGCTAGGGCTCAGTTTGTGAGCATCATTGATATCCATTTCAACTGGCTCTTCTGAGTTTTTCCATCTTTTCTCTGGAAGGCTTTATATTTCCACTGAGTTTCTTGTGGAATTGACCTGTACCACTGAGAAATGTGACTAAACTTCTTTAAAAAGCCCCTGATTTCCATCTTGAGAGAGAAAATACAAATGCAAAGAGGATACCATAACTATTAGTTCAATTTCTAAGGCATCTGGGTGTCGGCAAATTAGAGAATAAATTAGGAAGGCTTTTTGCCAGACAGTAGGCAAAGTGATGAAAAAGAAACAGAAAATGGACACTTTCCTTTTTAAAGGAGTACAAACATCCAGTCATGAAGGCTACATTTTGGTTAAAGATTATGTCTACTGAAATGATAAGAGTTGGAAAAATCATTTTGTGTGACTTTGTTGGCTCATTAATATAAACATTAAAAATATTGCAAATACTTAACTGAAAAAGGAACTAGTGATACTTTTAGTATTTAATTATTTTCAAAGAGAAACAGGTTTAAGATTCTCAACTTTTCACCAATGGAAGTACAGGCTGCCTGCTTCTTTGTGAAGTTATGATAATGGTCAAGAACAGATCACATCTTATCCCCACATATTTGAAACTTCTTTATTTGCACAAATTCAAGTCAATATATGAATATAAAAACATAACATATTTGGAGTGACATTATACATATTTCAAAGAAAATGTTTAAATATACAGGGTATCATTAGACTTCAGAAAATAAAAAGTCTTCAAGCTTTACATCTTACAAGCTTTATGTATTTGTGGGTCATATTTAATCACTGAAGGGTTAATATTCTATGGATACTGAAATTAAAAATAAATAGATCTCTAAGCCATGTTATATGTGCCAGATGTGCCAAATATTTCATTTCTATAGAAATAAATTTCTGATTTTGAAATATTAGCTGAGCCTCCCATCAAGGAATTCTGTGATGTTTGTTCATTTATTTAAGATAGCGTTTTTGACTGGTGAATATTTATGAACCACGGGGTTCAACTGAGTATTGTGAGACATGAGAGGGAGTGTCTTCCAGATGTAAAGGGTGCTTTTAATCTTGTTGCTTCTCCAGATACCCACTGGCATGTTGTCATGCTTGAGTGAGCCGTTCAACATAGAGCTGCCATCTAATCGCAGTCCCTGAAGTGCAAAGACGAGAGAAGAATTTAATGGAGCATAAATTGTCTGTTCAGTTGGAGACACAGACCCCTTTTTTGTAGCACAATTAAAGAAACATGGTGGAAGCTTCTATGAATCAACCCCAACTACCGTCTGTTGTGCAGACAGGAAACCTTTGAGATCACTTACTGTCTTTACTGTGAAATGTGTTGCGTGGACAGTAAATGTATTTGTGTGTGTGTGTGTGTGTGTGTGTGTGTGTGTTTATAATCGATACTCTACCATGTATGAGACAGTGTTCAGTACTGACAGGCGACACTGAGATTGACCAAAATGGTCCCACTACCTAAAGGAAACAATAGCCCTTGTTAGGTACCAACAAACTGGCTTCTTTTTAACAAAAAAAAAAAGTTATTATGCAGCTCTCCAGGATAAAAGACAGTGAAAACCCAGGCATTAGGGTTTGGAGGAATGGCAGCTAGAGTGTTTTAATGAAAAAACAACAACAACAACAACAGTTATTTGGGGGATAGCACACATTCTCCTGGTTTCAAACTGTATTGAATTCCTCAGTCGTATGGGTATGGCCATGGAGTGACTGTGGGCATGAAATTCAATGGCTTAGTCATTATGGGAAAGGAAGCAGGGGGCAATGCGAGGAATAGCAACAGTCAAGTACATACTCCCCTCACTTAAAATTCTACAGGGTCCCAGGACCTCAGGAAATGGAAATGGTAACTTTCTGAGAGACCAACCAAGTTCAGAAAATGAGAATAACAACTAATACATCTAAAAATCCACCAATTACACAGTACTCATTTATGCATTCTTTTGGAAAATATTTCTTAAATGCTTATATATGTAAAGCATTTTTGGGTGTTGGTTACTAGGTATATAGCAACGAAAAAGACTGACACATCCTGGCTTGTGTGGCTCAGTTGGTTGGCATTGTCCTGCAAACCAAAAGGTCTTTGCTTTGATTCTGGTTGGGACACATGTCTGGGTTGCAGGCTTAAGTCCAGAAGGCAACTGGTCAATGTTTCTCTCCCTCTCTTTCTCTTTCCTTGTCCATTCTCTAAAATAAAAAATTAAAATTAAAAAATTTTAAAGAAACACTGATTCGGTTCCTGCCTTTTTGTCATTTATAATCTAGGGCTGAATGGTTGGCTCTTTATGCCACAAGGCTGTATCACTACCACTTTCACTTATTGTACCATCAGAGAGCTCCAGGCGCCAATTCAGCACCGTGCATTGCATTTGGTTGTGTCTCTTTAGAATTATTTAATCTGAAACAATTCTTTAGTCTTCTTTTTATTTTCTCGATCTTGAGTCTTTGAACAGTACAAGATTGTTATTTTGTAGAACAACCCTTAACATGGGTTTCTCATTTTTCCTTATGATTAGAATTGGGTAATGCTTTGGAGGTGGGGGAGAAATACCACAGAAGTGATGTGTGTCCTTTTCGGGGATCATGTCAGGAAGGAGACATGTCACACTGTGGAATTCTTCAAGCATGACCATAGTTGTGTTTCTATCTCTCTTTTCAGTCTGTACTCCCCTGTCCAAACTCTTTCGCCTTTGTACTTTAGATATCTATCTTACTAATATGTATCTCGTCTTAACATTCTCTTTAAATTCCAGACCTATAAATACAATTGCTTATTTGACATCTCCACACAGATTTTGCAAAAACACTTCACATTTAAAATATCCAAGATCAGATTCTTGACCTTCTGCTAAGGACTCACGCTTGCATAGTGTTTCCCATCTCTGCTGGCATCATCATCCCGTCAATCACGCAAGCCAAATTCTGAAGTTGACCTTCGATGTTTCCTTCTTCCTTACCTCCCTCAATTCAAATACATCATCAAGTCCTCTCAACTTCACCTGTGAAATATCTCAGATGAGAGTTCATTTCTCTCATTCTGTACTGACAACATTTTGGTGCAGAGACTTGTCCTCCCATCAAGTCTGTTTGGTAAAATCTACTAGCTAGTCTCTCTGCATCCATGGCCCCTTCCAACCTTTCCACATTGAAGATAGGGTGACATTTAAAAATATTATTCTGATTAAGTCACTCTCTAACTGCCCTCCCCAAATGTTCACCAATTCCCCTCTTACTGATTCCTGTTACTCTGAGGAGAAAGACAAGAGCACAGTCTTGTAAAACTGCATGGTCAGACCTCTGCGTGTCTCTGTGCCACATCTCAGACCATCAGCTCCCTTGACTTCTTCCTCTCAGCGGCATTAATGTTAAGCCCCTGAAGAAACAGTTGACACATGGCCTTTGTGTATGCCTTTCACTTTGTCTGAACTAAACCTCTTCACTTACTCGGTTAACCCCCATTCATCTTTAGGTCTCAGATTCGGGGAAGCCTTTTCTGACTAACTCAGTACAGGTCAGGTTCTTCTGTTATATGCTTTCATAAAATACATTCTTTATAAGAAGAGCATCTGTCTCCACTTGTAACTTCACATTACTTATTGTGATTAGTGGAACAATATCTATCTTCCCCAGATGAGTATAAGCACCACAAGGGCAAAGGCTGTGCTTGATTTTGCTAATTTTTTTTTTCATCTCAGCGCCAAAAGCATCTAGTACAGCACCTGGCATATAGTAGGTGGTCTCTGAATGTTTGTTGAATGATGGAGTAACATAAGCTGTAAATTCAATGGAATAAGCAACTATAATACATGAACTGAGACAGTCTGTTGAGGCTAAACTTCTTCCTTAAGAAAAACAATTCCTTCAGAATATTTTGGTCTCTGAGCTGGAATAAAAATTCCAAAGGAAAAAGGTTCCTTTGGAACTTTTTGGTCTCCAAGCTGGAATATTTACTGTGACATGCCATTATACAACCAGAAACTATTCCTTTTATTTATGAGTAGCAAATGCTTCTCATTTTTTTTATAAAGAGTTTCTGAAATCTGCTAAACTTATTATTCATTTGAAGTCCTCAGAAAAGAAATTCTTTATCTTATAATAGGTTCATAAACACATTTTTTTAAATTCCCAACGATGATGAACAAAGCAAGAATTACATTTCTATATCAACAATTTTTTCAGATAAGTCAATGGTTTTCTGTTCCCTCAGCCTCAGTTATGCTCCATGATGGTTAAGTTTACGTCAGTATCACTGGGTCAAGACGTGCCCAAACAACGGGTAAACACTATCGTAGGTGTGTCTGTAAGGGTCTTTCTGAAGGAGGTTAGCATTTGAACAAAGAAGATCCACCCTCACCAATGTGGGGAGGCACATTCAATCCACTGAGGGCCCAAATGGAGCAAAAAGGCAGAGGAAGGGTAAATTCTCTCTCTTTTTGAGCTGGATCATCTATCTTCTCCTCTCCTAGGAAATCAGAGCTCCTTGTTCTGTGGCCTAAGGATACTTAGCGCCTAATTCTAAGGATTACGTAAGCACCCCACTCACCTTGTTCCCCTTCTCAGGCCTTTGGCCTCAGATGAGGACCTACACCTTCAGCTCCCCTGGTTCTCAGGACTCCAGACTCTCACTGACTTATGTCACTGGCTTTCCTGAGTCCCCATCTTACACACAGACCACAGGACTTCTTGGCCTCTGGTTCTCTCATCACAACATCCATCAAGCACACACCTCAACTTGATTTCAATCTTCTTTCAGCTAATCTGTTTCTCTTTGGCCAGATCTTCAGTCAAAATGTAGCTAAGGTAATTTTGCTATAATTAAATTTTGTTATCATGAGTTTAGACTACGGTCAAAATTTGCTGGGAAAAGAGAAGAGGAAAGTAATTTCATGTTATTTATAAATGTTCAGGACAGTAATTTTATTTGGAAGCACCATCTACCCTAATCACCTGTATAAATAGCTCTAACTTACCACAGTCAACATAGTTGTGTTTAAAATCAATTGTGATAAATCAGATTACTTTTGAGTTTGCAAACTGTGCTTCCTATTTAGAACAACACTACAGCCCACTTTACAAGTTGTACATCTGTGGGATAGAATTAAAAGGGACTTTCAATATTTGTGTATCCGAGATTGTTGTCATTTTTGTATAATTGAGTTTTAATAATGAATATGCAATATTTTTCAATTAGCAAGAAAGCAATATAGTTTTTTAAGCACTTGTTTGTGAATTCTTTTTTAAAACTCATACTTCTTCATCTTCTGCTTCCACTTACAATTTAGTAAGTCACAAGAGTTTGTCTCTCCTAACAGTGAGGACAGTCCAGATAAATTGCACAATTTTAGTATTTAAAACTAATCAGAGTGCTGAAGTTGTAAAGAAAACTAAATGAACTAAAATCCAGAAAGTAATTAGCCATTCCCAGGATAGAAGAGATCCGTGGCTGCTTTCACCTCTGCTGTGCAGGGAAAGGAGAAGAAGTCTGCCACAGAAGGCAGTGACAAAAAACTAACCACACTTTTAACAAACTTTTAGCAGCTGCAAGTGAGCTGCTATGATAGATGAGAACCTCAATGTGTCCCTGGCCTAGGGCAAGTCTCCACCTCCCACCAACCCTTTCCCATGGACTTCTCTGAGTACATGTGAGTGGAGTGCTGAAGGCTGGAGTCAGGATAGGGGGATGGAGAGTAATCCCTCCGAGGATCCCTAAGCTTTCCTTGAGAAGGTGACATCTGCGGGGGGAGCAGGGCAGGAGAGTGAAATCTCAAGGCCTCCATTGAAGGCACCATCTCAGCCCTCCCAAGACTGCAGGTAGACATTTCCTGGGATACAAAAGGCTGACCACGGCACTAGAGAGCAAAGGGAGCTCTCCAGAAACCCAAGGCTGGCATTCACAGGTAGTGGAGTGAAGAGACACCTCCCACATTTGAAGAGCCATCAGCTGGTGTATAGGGCACACATACACACACATCTCTGGAGTTTTGTGACTACTCAGATCTCAAGTCCCACCACTAAAGGGAAGGTCCTGATTCCTCTATCACATCATTCGAATTGAATAGACTAGAACTGTGACAGAGCCCAGACCCAGCTAGGCTGTAGATTAGATGGACGCAGTGTCAACACTAGTGCCATAACAGAAGTAGAGCATGCCTGACTCTAGGCGTGAGGACTACTTGAATCTCCATGATTATTTCATACACAATATTGGGCACACAGTAAAACACTTTGAGTCATACCTACTGGTAAGAAAATTTGGCCCATAGTCAAGAGGAAAATACAATCAGATGATTAATAGAATCAGTTGTAGAGATTGCCAAGTGTAAGACATCAGAGCCCTGACTGGTGTGACTCAGTGGGCTCGGCATAGTCCCATGAACCAAAATGTTGCCAGTTTGATTCCAGTTAGGGTACATGCGGACAATAGATGTTTCTCTCTCACATCTATGTTTTTCTCCCTCTCTTTCTAACCTCTCTTTCCCTCAATCAAAAATAAATAAATAAAATATTTAAAAAAGATATATCAGAAGTTTAATATTGTTATGATAAATACACTAAAGGGTCTAGTGGAAAGACAGACAATAATATTGCATGCTAATTAGCTTGGTCTGTTTTTGGTATTGTCTCATAGATAGTGAGCAATAAGTGACTTGCAATTTTTCTTTAATGTTATGGTTCCATGATTTATTCATTTTTGTGTATAAGTATAAATTGTTTTTTTTCAGTGGTGTATGGTGCATCATTATAACACTATACCATAATTTAACTTATCCATTCTCTTGTCAGCATACATTTAGGTTCCTCAGTTTTTATTCTTACAAAGATTGTCATAATACACATTCTTGTATAGATCACCTAGTATACTTAGTCAAGAATTTTTCTATAGACCATACTTATGAGTGGGATTTTACTAGACAATGAATCCCACCCCTTAGGAATTGTACCAGCAAGGGTATGAGTTCCTATTTCTACATATTGTCGCCAACACCAAAAGTCAAAGCTTCTAACTTTTGCCAATCAGTGAGTTTTAGGTTGTAGCTCATTGTGATTTTAAATTGCAGTCCCCTAATTTCTCACAAGATTGACAATCTTTACACATGCTCATGGGCTATTTGTGCTTTCTCTTCTGTTAGAAAAAAATTTTTCTTATTAATTCATAAGAATTATTTCTATATTCTGCAAACAAATCACGTTATTTATATGTATGGCAACTATTTTCTATTTTCTATTTCCATAGTACGCTGCTATTCCTCTTGCTTTAAACATTTGTCTTCTAACATATTGAAATGAGAAAATTGTGCTGTATACCCACCACTTCTGACAGTCTGCATTCCTTTGTGCAGATCCAAATCTTCCTTCTGTCTGAAGAACTCCCTTTAGTTTTTCTGATAATGCACTCTCCTAACATTTATTTGCCTGAAACAGATTTTAATGTTACCTTTGTTTCTTAAAATATTTTTCCATTTCCTTTTCTCTCCTTCTTCTGAGACTATAATTCTATACTGTATATGTTAGCCCTGTTGCCATTGTTCTTCAGCTCAGTGAGAGTCTGTTTATTACCTTTGGTTCTCCCCCCCTTCACCTCTTGGTTCCTGTTGCTATCAGTTCACATTGCTGATATTCTCTTCTGCAGTATTAATCAGCCAATAATCCCATCCATGATTTTTCTTATTTCCAATACTTCAGTTGTCAGCTCTAGGACTGCTATTTGGATCTTTTTTATTTATTTGTTTTCATTATTTTTAAAAATATGTTTATCGATTTTAGAGAGAGAGGAAAGAGGGAGAGTGAAAGAGAGAGAGAGACAGAGAGAGAGAGACATCAGAGAGAGGAACATTGATTGGTTGCCTCCCATACGTGCCCCAAAGGGGTATGGAACCTGCATCCCAGGCATGTGCCCTGACTGGGAATTGGGACCCAACATGTTGGTGTATGGGACGAGACTCCAACCAACAAAGCCACAGTGGCCAGGGCTTGAGTCATTTGTGTTTCTTCCTTTTCTCTCATCCTTGTGTTCATGTTTCTTCCATCTTGTTGAATTTGGAAGCATATTGATAATAGCTGTTTTAATGCCCTTGTATATAGGTCAATTCCATCCTCTCCATTGCATGTGTTTGTTTCTATAACTAATTCTTCTAGTTGTTGGTCATATGTCCTTTCCTCTTTTTATGGTGAGTAAATTTTGGTAGATAACAGAGCTATAAATTTTATATTTTTGTTTGCTAGATTTTACTGTTTTTCTTTGAAAAATATTTTACCGGCATTCAGTTGATACTATAAATTGGCTGAGTCCTTTCATGGATTGCTTTCAAAACTTTTTAGGGCAGATCTAGGGCAACCTTTAATCTAGGACCAATTTAGCTCCATGAGTAAGGCAATACCCTTCAGAGGACTCAACCCAAAGCACTGTGCACTACAAGATCTTTCTACCCTCATGGTTAAAACAAGAAATATTCCCAGTCTTGTGGGAATATTAGCTCTGGCTATTGTTTACCCTGCTGCTTTCTAGTGGTTGTTTCTCTTATCTTGGTTAATCTTGGTTATTTTCCTCTTATGACTGTGTGGGTCAGTATTCAGCTGAAGGCTCTAGGGGATCCCTGCAGTTCTAGATATCCAGAGTATTTGCTATCTCCCTCTCTTTCACTCTCTCCCTCCTTCACTCCTTCTCTCACTCTCTCTGCATTTTCTTCCTCTGGCACCCTGTGCCATGAATTCTATTTCCTTGGCTTCCCTAAACTTTGGTCTCTATCTCCTCAACTCAGTCAAACCAAAGTGCTTTGTACATTGCACACTATGCTGTGCCGTGGCCTGTGAACTACCTTTGGGCAGTGGGTAGTTCCTACCTACACAAACAGCAGTCCTCTTTGTTGCTCTTCTGTGTGATAATGGTCCTATAATCCCTGCTGTCCAATGTCATAAAATTATTGGTTCACTTATTTTGCCACATTTTCTCATTGTTTAAGATGAAAGGATTTATCTGGTTTTTGTTACTCCATCATGGCCAGAAGCAGAAGACTGTCATTCTCTCAGTTGAAACCACACATGTAAATTTTAGTGGGTGGGCAGATGCTAAATGCAGAGAATAACTACAGTTTCCTTTTCAACCATGCTGGGCTGGAACCTGGAGCTTGGTGCTGATCAGCCACTCAGAGCCATGCATCCACTTCATCACCACATTTGGTACAAGTATTTTGGCACCAAAATGTAAAAGGTGCAAACTTATCTATGAAAAGAAGTTAAACAAATCGGTAACAGAAGTTAACAACTTTTACATAGTAATTGGTTGTTGATCTATGTATCCTGATTTCCAGCCCCAGCTTTTATTTTTTTAATGAACTAAACACATGTTATCTCATTGAGCTTCATGACAATAAAACACTTTAGAAGTCAGTTTTAGGGACTAGCTTTTTCTCTTTAGCATTTTAAATACATAAAATTATAAGCCATTTTGAATGCTTTAGGTTTCTGTTAAATACAAGTGATTTTCATCAAATGCATTTTCTTTGTGTTTTTATTTGATTCTTCCAGACTTCATTTTGTTATCATAAATATTTACCCTGCTAAATTCATTCACACAATGATAATTTCTTTTCTAAGAACTATTAGATGGACGAGAAGCCTTCGAGCTTAATAATAATTCATTCTTAGAAAAAGGAAGCAAAACTTTGTCAAGATTAAACATGCCCGAACACCAAAGATTCAAGGTCAGTTTGAAACAGAAACCACAAGTTTGGATTGGACCTACACTTGGCAGTGTGAGACTCACACGAACTCTTTCTAGTATTGTATGGGGGAGATATATAGACACTGTCTGACAAAGCAAGACAGAAGACCAGTTTAAACTAGCAGGATGTTCAGGAAAAGATTAAAAACACAGGTCTGTTGTAGCGAACATGAATCTGCAGCTCTTGGATCTCAGGTTCTGCCACTAATGCACCTGGAGTAAGTTAACAGAACGACAAATGTCTTTGGAGGTCAGAGAACTTTCTGAGGTGAATGAATGCCATACAATACTACACCAGGGACATGTTCTTCCACAGAGAGAAAGTCCAAAACTAAGACATAGGAGTTCAAAAGACAGAGTTTCAACATGAAACAATTACTTTCAGAATTCTCACTTTCTTAAGTTATACCATTGGTTACCTGGGCCAACATCCCCTCACCTGAGGGTATCAGGGATGAAAGCGAAAAGATATTTGTGAAGTGTTTTCAAGTCACTAAAAAGACAGTGGAAGAATACATTAAAATACTTTACTTTCAAAGTGCAACTATCAAATAAATTATTATTACATACGTGGAAACTAGTTTTTCATTGTCAGTGGATCTCATGGAATACTGCTACAGTAGTGCTGCCCCCTTACCTGTCAGGGAGAAGTTCAAGGGCCCCCAGTGGATGCTTGAAATCTCCAATAGTAACAAGCCCTGCATATACTATTTTTTAAAAAATATATACACATACCTTCAATAAAGTTTAATTTATAAATCAGTCGCCATAAGAGATTAACAACAATAATATGACAATTATAACAATATACTATAGTAAGTTCTCTCTTTCCATCCGTCTCTCTGTTTCTCCAATAACTGATCAAATAACTAAGTGGCTACTGAGTGACTTTTGGGCAGGTAGCGTATAAAACGTGGATGTGCTGGACAAACGATGACTCACACCCTGGATGGGACAGAGCAGGACAGCACAAGATTTCATCATGCTACTCAGAACGGCATGCAATCTAAAACTCATGAATTGTTTATTTTGGGGATTTTCCACTTAATATTTTCAGGCTGTGGAAAGCGAAACCATGGATAACGGGGGACTACTGTATTGAGTTTGCTAGCACTTCACTGTGTGTCTTGAAGGTCCTCACAAATTCAGAAACATAGACCATAACATTTTAAATTATTTTTTTCCTGTGAAATGTAATACATATGAAGAAAAATATAAAACATAACATAAATGATTATAAAGCAAAATATCATAGAACTATCACATAGGCCAAGAAACAGAATAATGCCAGCAACCCACACACCCTCCTCAAGGTTCATGACATACTGAGTTGCTTATTAAAATAATCCCATAATTGTTTGGGGGTAAAAACATTGTACCATATCTTCAGAAATTAATGTCCCAGATAAGCGGCATTTGACAGATTCATTTGAACAATCTTGATAAACTCACACCGACAATGAGCCATGATTTGCATTTGGTTTGAGGGAAATATTTCAGGACAGGAGTTAAAGGTAATGAATGCCATAAGCATCCAACGGAAAACTCAGTTTTGCCGAGTGGGGCCTTGCCTCACAGTGACATTACACGGTTAGGGTCCAAGACCCACCTGGAGGCCCTTCTTGTACTCTGAAAAGCCAATTTCCTGTCAGAGAAAACAGGTAAATATCATAAGATCTAGAGGCAAAATTTGTGTAGGAGTGGATTAATAATGGCCCGATCTGACATTCACTTTCTAGAATAAAGGAAGACCTGTCTCCCTCACAGACAATTTACTCTGTGTTTTGCTTCCCTCTTTCCCAGGATCCAGTGCTTCCTCCCAACTGAAAACTATTGCTGGCAGCACACATGTGGGAGGTCACACACAGCCAGAGATTCTCCACAAATGGATTCCAAGGCAGCTTTTCACAAGGGGCCACTTACCTACTGTCGTGTCTTTTGTCACCCACTCTCACCAAATTTTCTTAAATGTGTTTTGAGATGAGCATGGATTTTTGAAATCTTTCATGCTGAATTTGTTATATTTTTGATAAAGATAACACCATAGCTAGGTGTAGTTGTCAGGTGAGTAAACTCAATCTTTATATAGCTTTATATGGAGAAAGCTAGGAAGAAGGAAGGAAGGAGGGAAAGAAGGAAGAAAGGAAGGTGGGGACAAAGGAAGGGAGTTCTATGGGTGTGCGCTGGCCTGCAGATTCCAGACTGCTCATGTCTTGCAACTATTTCTTGTCCCATCAGAAAACATATTAGTTGCTTCCTGACTAGGGCTAAATGGACTTGCAGCTCAGATTCTTGTATCCTTACTCGGTTATCTGATCAATGGCTGCTCAGCTTCACTGTCAAGGTGTTTTCCCTTGCCTCACCTGGCCGTCTGGCTTCCCTTGGGATTGATTCCTGTGCAACTCCTGGTCTCTACCCACTCACCCAGGCTTTAGCTATGTGCAGCAATCTGACTCCAAATGTGTCCTGGAGCTAGCTTGGTTACCTCACTCTGGCACTTACGTACATCACTCTGGCACTTACGTGTTCTATTTCTAACCAAATCCCTGGCCCCTAACATCCAGCCTTTTCCTTTGTTAGAGTCCCTGGCCAGCTTCAGAACTCAACTCCTCTCCCACTCAGACTTGCCTCACTTTTCTTAGGGCCTGCCCTTGCCTTGCCACATGCTGCTCCCAGCACCAGGCAGACTTCGCTGGCAATTGTTTAATGCACTCTCTGTGATGTTATTGCCTGTTAGATTACTTCTTTCTCCTACTACACCAGAAGGGCTGATTCAAGACAGATGCTAGTCCTGCATCTTCAGCCTCCAGCTTTGTATCTAGAACTTAACATGCATGTAAGCACATTTATTGACAAAGGCTTTCAGCCTTGATGAGGATCACTCAAGTGACATGGACTCCAATTTGGGGTCTCTCCCTGTCTAATAATATAATCCAAGGCAGCTGATTTGATATCCTTGGTTCTCGGTATCTCATCTGCTAAACAAGGATGATCCCTGGGATCAAATCTAAGGATACTTTTAGCCTTGAAATTTTTACCTTTATTTAATACCAAGAACCTTGATGACAAAATCTTCCAAAATAATAGCAGGCAAATTTTAACCTAAAAGAGTGATCTGTATTTTTCTCACCACCATTTAAAACTGTGATTTTCAGAGAAAAGCAATTTTAAAAGCAAATGGCCCCCACATTTACTTTTCTTACACCCATCGCAATGCCTAGCCCATAGGTTTTTCAACCATGGGTCTAGTGTAAGAGATGACTCGCCACCTAGTGGACGTGTCCCTAGGCAATGCCCTCCCCACAGAACCAAGAGGGAGCTTTGTTCTCCGTGTTTGATGGGCCCTACCCTTAGTTTCTTGTTCTTCACCTCACACACATTGCAACCTTCTCATTGCTTTTGCTTTCCAGAAAATCCCAGAAATGTCCACTGTGGTAAGAGAAAAGGTATTGTTTGACCATGTTTGATTTAATTTTACCTATTTGTATTCTACATTGATAATGTGGTAGGCATTTTAAAGAAAAAAGATAAGGTCCAGAAATCTCAGACTGGGCCTTTTTAGTCTCTTATCAATCTGGTTTGAAAACAATCCTTGGGCATTCAGAGACGCCCTGGCTAGACAGGCAGAAAAGGGATAGTAGAGTTCACGCGTCTCCTAAGCAAAACTGCCTATAGAAACCGACTTTTCATCTAGGTCCTCACCGAACACTCAAAAGAGTTTTACAATTTTCCTTGTTTAAAGGAAAACCATTTAGAGGCTAATCTAGGGCTTTGGATTAATAAAGTTATTTTAGCGTAAAGTGGAATCTTTGCCTGGATAATATTTTCGCTGAGCTTAAGGGAAACTAAGTGACCTCTACTTAAAATGAACAAAAGGACGCGATTAAAGTAGGTTTTTTTCTCTACCTAGGAAGAAAAAAATCCACTAGTTCTCTCGATGGAGGTTTAAAGAAGCCTAGGAGAAGGTGGTCTTAGTTAATTAATGAACTATCAAGAGGACTGCTTCAAACCTAACCTAGCTCATGATGCCTCGAAGGTACCTTATTATGTGAGCAGGAGAGACATTCATTTAACCAGCGCTAATGATTCCTCCCAGCAGCCCCAGATTGACCAGATATTCATATTGTAATTGCAGCGTGGAGGCTCTGTATTTCTCTAGACTGCTCCACAAACACATTTTTTCCCTTTTCTTTAGCATTTTTCTGCTACTAAGTGCCTCCAGCTGGCTCCTGACATTCTATTTTAATTTGTTTCCTACAAGCACCAACTCAGTGCAGAATTCCTTTATTTTCCTACAGACTTCTATTTAATCTCTCTTTCTCTGGCATCTTAGTATGTCTTAAAAAACTTCAGAAGTTCCCTGTACCTAAAAATAACCTATTCATTCTAATGAATATTCAAGCTAAAGATCTCTCTCACCCTCCCTCCTTTCTCTCTTCTTTCCAAGAAAACCATTCAACACAATTCTAACTTAGGTGTTAATACAGTCTCCATGAGTTCCACAGACACACTTCCCAGTGGCAACTCTGTAGAGTCTTACTCTTAATTAAATCACTCAAAGGTTTCTGTCACGATTTCTAAGCCATGTTCATGTACCTCTGCTCTTGAACAGACTTTACAGGCTTGCTCGTCTTATCTATGCCTTCTAGAAATAGGTATGTGGGTCAATTCAAACAGAACAGCCAAATGGAAGGACTTGGTTGGGGTCGGGGGTAAATGAGAAATTACAAGCCTAGAGCTAGCCTTCGTCATGCCTCCCTCTGTCCCCAAAGGAAAACATACAGTCATACAGAAGCTGCCCTTCTTCCTCTAGCACATTCATGCCCTTAACAAAATCTCTACAGCGACCATGGATGAAGACTAATTTCAAAATGAATACACTAATCAATAAACATGCAAAAAATACCTGCTTGTGTGTATTAGGCTGTTTTAAGTATTGTATAGAAAACAGAAATACATATAAGCACAGATCTTAGATTTTCAGAGCTTACGATACTATTTAAATGGCAAAACTAACATTTAAATATTCATGGAACAGATAAGCAGGCATGTCATAAATCACATCTAATTATTTTATAGGAATAATAGCAGAATTAAGGCTTGTGTTGTTGACCAAGAATTTTGTGTTAAACTGTTTATAGGATTAATCATGAGCACTACATTGAATTAAGAATAAATAGTACCTCTGTATTGTATAAATGTTTCTACCAGGTGTGTCAAAAGCTCAAACAGTGAAATGTGGCATAATCTTTCTAACTGTGGACTAGCTCCCAAAAAATATGTCCTCATTTTAACTCCTTGAACTTGTAAATGTGACCTTATTTGCAAAAAGAGGTCTTCGTACAGATAATTAATTTAGGGACCTTAAAATGAGATTGTCTTGGATTACTCTGGTGGACCTTAAATCCTATGACAAGAATCCTTGTAAGAGACAGAAGACACAGAAACAGAAGGAAAGGTCATATGAAGACAGGAGTGGATTTTCAAATTTTGCAGCACCAACCAAGGAACCCCTAGAACCACAGGAAGCTGGGAGAGGTCACGAAGGGCCACCCTTCCAGCATTCCGAGGGAGGGCAGCCTGGCCAACACCTTCACTGCAGGCTTCTTGTCTGTCCATACCTGTGAGAACGTAAATTTCTGTTGTCTTGAGCCACTAAGCTTTTAGTAGTTTGTTACGGCAGCCACAAGATACTAAGACACATGGTACAAATCCCATTAGAGCCTTTTAGTAGTTTCATTTAACTTATCATAATTCCTGCCTTACCTTTATTGTAATGAATCAGAAATTAAAGGTATAGTCACATGGGATTGATGAAATTCCGTCATTTCTAAGAGGAATGTAATAGCACCTTTGAGGAGGTACATGGGGATGATAATAAGAGTCAGAGAAATGTATCTATATGTATCTGCTTTGTGCTCACCTTTTTCTTTATTTGAATTTCTGTGTAACACATAAAGAAATTAGGTAATAAGCTTTGGCTCATCTATTTACCTTCAAATCAAAGTCTTTCTGGCTTTTGAGCCAAACCTAATTAAAAAATCATATTGTTTTTCATGTGTTTAAATGTTGAGAGAACAACATCAGAAATCATTAAAATATTCAAATCAACCCTTTTGTGCACTTTTATCTACACACTTACTTCATCATTTGGAATCCCTAAAGCTATTCTTAGATTTGATAGCCAAATCATTGTCAAAATTTGATTCTGAATTGTGCATTACTGAAAGCATTTGTATCTAAGTCATAAGACTGACACCTTATCAGATATTGTAATCAATAATCATTTTAGGGGAAATCTAAGATATAACTTTGAAGTAATGAGATTGATTCCTAATCAATGCCAGGTACATTGTAGGCACTCAAGAAATATTTGTTCAATTAATGGACTTAATCAGCTGAAGAAGAGTTTGACTTCAGGTAGCCCTCCATTTAAGACGTACCTAGTAAAATAAACCCATTAAAGCTAAAGATATCTATAGAAGGGCAAAGATAGATATAAAATAAAGCTCATTTATTTCTTCAAGTTGAAGGAACAGCCACCAATCCCCAAAGAGGCTGGATAAGTGTAGCTACCTGGAATTGAATGAAATGGGGGTTCGGAACTGGGGTACCCTGGAGAGCACTGCCCTGCCTTAAGGGAGCAGCCCTGACTCAGCTGGAGCCAATTGTCACCATGCAGAAATTTGAGCCTAATTTGCCATTCGTCTCATATTTTCAAGAGATGCCAGAAATATAGATGAGAATGCTTGCCATTTTAAAAGTTGGCAGTGAACCCACTTTTTCAAAAAAATGCTCTGTGATGGCCAAACAAAACACATCTGCTGGCCAGACAGGCCTCCAGTCCTCCAGTCTGGGTCTCTACTCCTTCGCATCCTCCCCTTTCTCTACTTCCCTCAGAGTTTCCTCTGTTTCCTCTCTTTCACTCTCTCCTTCTTCCTCTCAAATCATTAATTGTCTGGAAACTGGTGCCTGGGGTAGAAGTTGTGCAGGGCAGAAAGGCTGAAGAACTGGATGGGTTCTGAAAACTAAAAGAAGGCTTACCTTGAGCAAACAACTCAGAAAACAGATTGGAAAGCAAGTAAATGGGCTTTGGATGTCACAAATGCTGGGGTTTGGCCCATAATCTAATGAATATCTGATCATCGGGGCATTGGTTAACTTATTTTGTTCTTAGTGTCTCCATCTATAAAATGGGATAATTGCACCAATCTCCACTGCACCATTGTGAAACTAAATATAATAGATGCAAATGAACCTTATTAATACAAAGGGATAAACAATTATTAATCATAATTGATTAATAATCAATTATTTTTGCAACAAAAATAATTGAGAGACTTATTTGTGCACTGCATGCTTGTTATTATATGACAGTTATAATTCACAAGCCACTAAAATTGTGCATAGCCAGAAGTCAAATAGTCATAAATCAAACATGCTGCCGTGAGTTCTGCAAGACAGTATATAATTCAGTGCTAAATTATGTGGTAGAGACTAAATGTGCTATAAAATTTCAGAGGAGAAGAAGATTAATGACAACTAGAATACTGACAGAAGGGGTCTTAGTGGTACTGAGACTTATTCTAGATTTTTGAAGGCTGCAAGGGATACTCATATTATTGGGTTATTTCAGGTGTCAAAACAAGTTTCATTTGGAATTACATTTTTATGAATATGTCCTATGTAGAGCACCAAACAGATTTAGTTGTTGGTTTCCCAAACGTCATTTGTTCATTCATTGACTAACTCACTCATTCAGGTGATGCTTATTGACATCTGTGAGTGCTAGGTACTCTGATAAATTCCTACTAGAGATACAACGTCTATGACATTGTACTCTACGTACAATGAGAGTCTATGTACTGTGAGGCTGTGTATCCTCAGGGAACTTTCCATCAAGAAGTTATGCTTGGGAAATGCTATGTTAATAAAGGCAAAATCTTCTTCAGTGGGTTTATTGTATGCATGTGTGTTTAACGGAAGGCCTTTCAGATCTTTTGATATCCTTGAGTCTGGAAATATGGAGAAAAGAGTGTATTTTACAAATGAGCTATTGGACACATTGTTTAGATTTAGAGATCCTACACCTAAAAAATTGTCCATAAGTTGAAGAAAAAAAATTTTGCATATTATTTGTAAACATAATTATTACACTCTTTAAGCATAAATTTGCCTTATATTTCCTGATTTGTCAGACACGGAATATAATAATTATAACAAATTTGTGGATCACAGTTATATTTAAAGTTGTCCATGAACTCATCTACTCTCACTAATTTTAACCTCATGGACTTTTTAAAATTAAAAATGCCAAGTATCTATCTATTTTTGAGGGATAAATGAGGAAGTGATCAAATGAAATGTTTTTAGAGTAGAAAAAAGAAAGAAAAATAGGTATAAAACTTAAGCAGCCTGAACTAGATTCTCAAGCAGAATTGCTTCCCCAAAATTTGAATTTCAAAGTTTTCCAAAAGGCACCCAAGTTTCTTGAAGGTAAATGATGCCTTATAACATTTAAGGCAAAATTCATCTGCTTTTTATACATTAATCTTTATCCATTAACAGGCATATTAATTGAGCTTAGGTTACTAAACTCTTTCCTAATGTTTTAAATTGGAGGATGGTAGGCAGCTTTACTATTTCTTCAGTAATTTAAGCTACTGTCAAGCGTAAGTACTATTCTCTGTAGACTCCTTTTAGAAGTTACTGTGTTTGAGAGCAGAATACAGGATACAGTCATTTTTTTTGTCTCTGCTTCTTCCTATAACTGTAAGCTCTTTGCTGAGCTATCTTCACATCAATGACTTATGTTTCTAGGATATTACATGTAAGTTTTTATTCCCAGTTAAACAAATGTTAGTCACAACAATGTTATGGCAAATACATTTTAAAAAGCAACAAGGCAAACTCAACTCAAGCAGTGACAATAACAGAGCTCCCCACTGCCGAGCCTGAAGACGGAGTGGGAGACTAGTGAGCAGATGGACGTTCATCAGAAGGAGAATGAACATTACTATGTGGACTAAGAATAATATTCCATCTAGTGTGGCAGAGGGTGGCTGCACAGAGTGAGTCATCTTCTGGAGGGAAACGTCAAGTGTGCACACTTTTGCTACCTTGCTTCCAAAGTGTCCACCCCAGCTTTGGGGTCAGTGAACCCCAGCTGGAACTCCCTAAATAACCAGTAGTATAGGATTAATAAGTCATGGTACAACCAGACAGAAGCATAACATTATTTTTTAATGTTCTCTGAAATAGGTATTTCATGAAAAATAAGTCATGTCTAATTATTTTATTTAGTAGTATTATACTAATAGCATTAGTGTTTAGTATTTTAAGAATTTCACTCAGTGAACACTGAGTAAAACTTTTAGGAATACCTAGAATATTTAATGTGCTAAAGTATATTATGGATTTTCCAAAGAAGTGTTAGTATTTAGTGTTTATAGAATCAGGGAATCCTTCTTGCAAGGCTAGTTAATGGAAGTGGGTCTCTGAGAATCTAGTTTGGATTCTTTGCTTTCTGCCATAACCCCCCCCCCCACCGCCACCACTTTTAATTCTGTGTCCCTCAGTTACAAAATTATTATATTTTTGAAGCTAAAATTGGATCATAAAACAGTACACATGGTGTAGTACTTTTATTTTATGCACTTATAAATATATAAAATATATTAAAATGCATACGGAAATACACATTAATATGAAAATATGTAAACAAAAGTGTCTAGAAAGCTATGTATCAAGAAGGTTGCAGGGTTACCTCTGAAAAGGATATAACTGGTAATATTTCTGTTGGTTATTAATTTTTTTCTGTAAAGTATATATATTGAAGCAAGAATTTCTTACTTATAATGATGTTTTAAAGGATCACTTTCAAAAACATAACATATGAAGATAAAAAGTTGGGGGTGTGAGCTTAAAGTGGGGATTTAGAGTCTGGCAAAAGAAGAGACCCATACAAACAAGGTTAGATAGAATTAGGGAATTTGGGGACAGGAGGAAAGCAGGCACCTTTAGGTGAGGATGTCAGAGGGGCAGCCGCACCTCTTACAGAGTGTCTTATTACTGATTTTCATTGGAACTATAGTTTAGTTGTACACACAAGTGAGCCTGACCTGGCTTTACCATCCAGCACAAGGCCAGCTCTATGCACCTCTTCCCGGGTACGCATTTAGTGACACCACATTGGTAACTTGAAATTGGCCGTGGAGATTGGGAAACTATAAGTCAGGGGTCCCTCACTTCCAATCCAGAGAGCTGATTATTAAACACTGACTGTCACAGTACTGGTTATATTCAGTCTGGTCACGCGCCCCAAAGAATGCTTTTCTTATTGCCTAATACCCATCTATCTCTCATGGTAACTCGCTTCTGCTTACACTAGTGATAATCTTTAGGGGAAATGATTAGGTTAATTTAGTTGATTCCAAGTTGATAAAGCAGTTTTAAGAATAAAAAATCCAAGCATTCTATCTACTGAGTGTAGAGATATTTTTTCTCCATCTTCACTCCAGCCAGCTAGCCAGCCAGCCAGCCAGCCAGCATTACAGCCCTGGGAGGTAGAAGAGTGGAAAGGCACTCAACATAGACTAATCACCTTGTGTATTTCAACCTGGAATACATTAACCAGCTAATAGGGTATTTTTTTGCATTTGGCTTTAGTCAAATGCAGAAATTCACACTCTGAATTGACTCTAATTTTGGATTCAATTTATTTCTGTGGCCAGAGATATTCATGTTATTTCTAATTTGGTTTTAAAATAGGTTTTTCAATTAACAAAAATAATCTGAAAAAATTTACCAAAACACCAGCACCTAAAAAGAATAAAATACTCAGGATTTAATTTAACCAAGGAGGTGAAGGACTTGAACATTGAAAAGTGAAGGACATTAATGAAACGACATTAAAGAAGACAGATGAATGGGGAGGCATCCTATGCTTATGGGCTGGAAGACTTGATATTATGAAAATATTAATATAAGCCAAAGCAACAAATTTAAGGCAATCCCTATCAAAATTCCAATGACCTTTTTTTTTTTTATAGAAATACAAAAACAAATGCTAAAATTTATCTGGAATCTCAAGGGATCCCAAATATCCAAAACAATCCTGTAAAAGAAGAACAAAGCTAGAAGATTCATACCTCTGATTTCAAAACTTACTACATTACAAAGCCACAGTAATCAAAACAGTGTGGTGCTGGCACAAAGACAGACTTTTCAATGATCTGAGGTCAGAATCACAGAGCCAGAAGCAGAATGGTGGTCGCCAGGGGCTGGGGGCCAGGGGAATGAGCTGTTGTTTCCTGTGCATGGGGTTTCAGCTCTGGAAGATGGAAAGGGCTCTGGAGGCTGATGGTGGTGACCGTTCCGCGGTAATGCACAGGTGCTAAACACCACTCAATTGTGTACTTAAAACGGTTATTTCAAGTGATAAATTTATGTTATGTGCATTTCCCACAATAAAAAAATAGAAAAATAATAAATATTGATTTTCTAAGAATTATGATAAAACTTTGACTTTGTAGTTTTTGAAGTCTTTGGCCTACACAACTTAAACTTTCTCTCCTTTCCCACTCTTCTTCCTCTTGTTTTTGTTTTGCCTCAGTTAGCGCCTTTGGCAACAAACAAGTTCATGTTTGAAGCTCTGGAGAAGTGTGTGCTCTTATCCACAAACCTTTCGTTCATAGCAGGGTATTCCACTTCCCCAGCTTCACCCCCAGTCTGAACCTGCAGTGCAGGAATTTATTATAAATGAACACCTTGTAGTCGGGGTCTCCTCTTTGCCTCTGGACACTCACCACCTGGGCGAGGCTCCCCCAGACATTGCTCAACCTTCTGGGAACCATTTCACTTCCCCTGAAGGTGCGCCACTTCCCACCTCCACCACCTCAGATGTGTGCATGCCCGTCGTTTCAGCCAAAGGCTAGGATAATTTTCTCATCTGAATTGGCTTTGGAAATGATGCAAAGATGAAGGAATAATGTACAGGGAAGGGATATGAGAATGGACACTAATTGGAACACTCACATGCACAAACCCATGAGCCCTCCTCTCTGTGACTTTCCAGGAAATGATAACCGCTGGCTCAGATAAGAATGTCTCGGGAGCTGACCCTCTCTCCGGGTTGTTGGAAGACTACATTTCGCTTGCACTCACCCCTTAAAGCCAGGAAATAACTCTCTTGAGATGAAGCACCCTGTTGACACTAGAAAAAAGATGCCAAGCAAAAGATTGTATCTGTTCATCAGCCAGCAGTGCCTAGGGCAAGCAGGTTCTTTACAAAGCCTATTTAATGAGAGAGTTGCTTGATAAACCTCATCAGAGATAAAGGAGTATAAAGTGAAAATTCCTTAGAAGTAGCTCTCGAAATTCAGCTGATGTGTAATTAGGTTTCTAAGTTACCCAAACTGAATCAACAGCCATTTTCATTTATTAAGTTCTTATAATTGACTGGATGCAGCCCTGAGCAACTCTATACTCCCTCGTCCTCTCCACTGCTAATATGGGAAGAGTACAAAATCAGCGAATTGTCAGGGAAAAGTGACCTATCCCCCTTGCTTCTCTTCTCCCCAAATCAATAGGTAAGAAATTGCATTTTCCTACGTTTAGTGTACTTTGTAACCATCCAAATACAACTCAATGTAAATAACAGACTAATCACTTGATATCCACTGTGAACTGAAATATTAGAAAGTGTGAAACATGACTGCAGTTTCATTTAATGATCGCATCTTTCTTGGCTTACTTGGTAAATTAACTGTTCACACCATATGAATGAAGACACGTAAGGCTAGACTTTTGTCCACAATGGAAAAAAGGGCCTAGATCTATCCTCCTGCCAGACACAACTGGCAAAAAAATATATTAAACAGTAGCTTTCAAGTAACTAGGCATCAGACAGAAAGAACAGTGATACCTGATGGACAGGAAGTAAACAAGGAGAGCCTAACCATTGTTTCAGTTAATTCCTTCAGAGAGTCTCCAGGCCGTGGGACCAAGTGTCCTGGCCATAGAGGGACTGAAACTCAGGAGTGTTGTATAAAGGGCTTAGAGACTTTGGGAAACAATTTAGCAGCTTCTTAAAAAAGTTTAACATATACTTACCATCAGATCTGCCATTCCACTCCTAGTTATTTCTCCAAGAGAATGAAAACATATGTCCTTGGATTTGTATGCAACTATTCATAACATCTTTATTTGTAATGGCTAAAAGCTGGAAACAACCCAAACGTCCATCGAGAGTTGGATGGATAAACACAGTGTGATATAACGCATACAACGCAATATTCCTCAGCAATAAAAAGGGATGATCTGTTGATACGCACAGCAGCAGGGATAAGTCTCAAAGAAAGAAGTGAGACAAAATAAAGTACATATTGATACCACCTAAAATTCTAGGAAATGTACATTAATCTATACTGATAGAAAATTAGTGATTGGCAGAGGGTGAAGATGGAGGAAGGGCAGGATTACACAGTGACGCAATGAATATTTTGGAGATGACAAATGCATCCACTGTTTTTTACTGTGGTAATGGTGTCATGGGTGTATACACATGCCAAAAGTTGTAAAAAAATTGTGCACTTTTAATATATGGAGTTTATTGTATGTATTTTTAACGTATTTTTAAATGTTTAAAATTATGGTAAAATGTATATAACATAAAATTTACCATTTTAATAATCTTAACTATACAGTTTAGTGACATAAAGTAATTCACAATATTGTGCAATCCTCACCTGAATTTTTTTCATCTTGCAACTCTGGACCCATCAATGTATTTGTCAGTCGTATCTCAGTAAAGCTGTTGGATTCGGGAGGAGAGCAAGAAGATGAGAAGGAAAAGGAGCAGAAGTACAAGGAGGAGGAAGGAAAGTCACCACAAAATGAGGATCTTTTTTCCTCAGCTTTTCGAGAGGATAATGGATTGCTAGACGCCAGCCTGGTATCTGGTCCTCTAGAGGAGTTGCTCCCATATGCTGTGCCTTGGGCACATTCCCCTCTGTGAGGTAAACAGTGCTATAACCCGTAGTTCATGGAGGAGTAGATCGAGGACTTCTTTTGGGGGAGAAGTTGGAATTGTTACTTTTTCAAGATTATTTAGCTAGTAAAATGGTCAAGCAATATTTCAAACCCAGACAATCTATTACTACTTCAACCCTTAAATGTCCACGAACAACTTTTCAATGACAGTGAAGTAGCACTAATGATTTTACTTCATTTTGAGAAGGAAACAAAAATATCACTGAAGTAGAAACTAGGTGTGTTCTTTCTCACCATTGATTTTTCAGGATAATTCTTCAGGATATTTAGGTATCAAGTACTGCTCCAAAATTTTGGGATACAAATAGAGTTAAAAAAAATTCTTGCTTTTAAAGGCTCATGTAATCATGTAACCCATGGATGGTGGCATCACCGAGATGAATGCAGTAAGGGCAGCATGTGTAATTTACGGTAGCTGCCTCCTTCGAGAGGGAGCAGGGGCCCAGGGGGGTGCAGCAGGGGGGTCGATTCGGAGAGACTTCATGGAGCACCCTAACCTTCATCCAGCACTTGACATCTGGGTCGGTTTTTTTTCCAGATAAGCAAAGATCGGAAGCAGAGAAAGAAGTTTATAGGTTATAAAAACAGTATATGTGGAATCAAGCAAGATGCTCTGAAAGAGCAGACGTTTTCAAAGGTAGAAACCACAGGGAAATTAACTTTGAAGTCAATTTGTTAAAGACGAATCATTAATATTTGAGTTGGAAATTTCTGGAACGTGAAAAGTGTTCATTGGGAGTGCATTAGGCTATTGTAGTCTCCAGAAACAACTAAACATAAAACTCATTATGCTTTGTGGGCTAGAAGTAACAAAAATAGATGACCTTGAGGAGGTTAGCTGTGACGTACACTTTGGGTCACAGTGTGTGGCCCGGGATCGCTAAGCGCAGGGCATCTCTGAGTGGTGTATCAGTAACGTGAACATAACCGGGGTCCGGACTGAACTTGCCCCAGTGAGCTCAATGTTACACGGCAGCGAGACCATCTCAAGTGGACTGATGTTGATTAAACATGCTTTATTGACTTTACACTTTGTGAACACGCCATAAAACTGCTTCTCTAAATCCCATCTTCTCTTTATTTAAGAGCACTTGGAATGCCAAAGTTTTTAATGACCATTTTTCCTATAAGGAGTCCTATTCTTATGAAATCCCTGCCTTAGTTTTGTTGGAAAATGTCATCCATAATTTTTAGTTCCGTAAAAGCAGAAGTTTCTTAATTATCTTTTAAAATAATTCCTGGTTTTTATTTTGATAGATGATTGATCCAATTTGTAAGCATTACGTTAACTTTAGAGAAAAAGTCCAAAGACAGTTTTTTTTTTTTCTGAAAGGCCAGAATTTCCTGAAGATTCAGGTCATGTTTATTATGACTGCCTCCTGGACTGATAGGAGTCTGAGGACACGCGTGGAGTCACCACAAAAGGTCCTACTGAGCTGATTTCAAGAACATTTCTATCTCTCAGGGCTAACCCCCAAGGCCGATGCTGTCGCCTTGTGTTACTTTGAAGCATGGTAGAGGAAAAAAAAGGTAAAAAGAAACTGTTACTTGAATAAGCAATGGAACAAAAAAGCAATTGATTTTTCTGTGTTCATGTGTAAAACTGCATGAGGTAGAAGAGAAATTATCAAAATCAAAATAATATGTCCCCGGAACAGTGTTTATCAGAATCTTGTCCAGGATGGTAAGGACTTGCAGAGCGCTTAACTCAGTCTGAGGCCACTTAAATGCGATAAGCAGTTTTGCCACACACTCCTCCTCCCACGTCCTGTTTCTGGGAGGGTGGAAGCTGGGCAGTCCATCCACGTTCTGTTCAGCTTCAGCTTAGTAAAGAAGGAAAAAAAGAGTGGCCCCTTATCCAAACAGTGACAATTCCCTGGGAAAGTTACAGTGTATTTCCTTTTTGGAAATTAAGCTGCAACAATTTCCAGAGCAGGAATTTTCAAACCCAAGTGCCAGAAGAATTTTTAAAATGTGTAATAACCTGACTATTTACTCAGAAATACTGGCCTCTTTTCTCTTAGATTATCAAATGAAAAAACGACAACAGTGAATACAATGGTCATCCTGTGAGAAGGATTCAAAATTTTACCTATATTTGTCAGATCAGCAAAAAATATATATTTTTTGGCATGCCACAGAATTTTAGCAATTAGTTTACGTGTGTCGCGAGATGGAAAAGGTTGAAAATCTCAGACCCAGAGTAAATTACGCTTTGACCAGATGGCATCTCAGGTCTGACAAGAGGAACACAATTTATCACAGCGAGCCCACACTGCTGTGCTCTCCCTGAGACATATCTGAGCTTGTTTGCTGTGGTCTTGCTGTTGCTCTCTGTGCCCTCAGCCCCTTTCTCTCACCTTTTCCAAAACCCATAGCAACCTGAGCAGAGACCTGTGGGGATGGTGTCCATGGAAGGAGCGGGCAGTGGTGCGGGGGATCAGTCACACACAGGCTGTTCCAGGCAGTGTCCTTCCTCTCTAAACTTCAGTTTTCTGTAAAGCTAGAATAGTACCCGCTTTTCAAGATTATCCTGAAGCTGCACATGGCCTATATCAGGTGGTCAGCAATTGGCATCTATTATTAACATTATTTTATTATTGTCATTTTTGTTACTATTATAACCCTATTTGGAGAATGAAAGAAGTTTAGAATACTTTGAGACTGTAGCATCTTTTCTATCTTTTGGATAAATGCTTCTCTGGAAACAAAATGCTGTAGGTTCCATAACAGAGAGATAATTTTGTGATTAGATTTGTCACTAAAATAGAAGTTAGAAATCAATACCAGCCTGGTCCATTTACTTTAATGAATGAGAACATCCTTTAAAAAAACTTAATGGTCATTGTCTTACTCAATTTAAAAACTATTACTGGCTGCAAACTTTTTGAATGCAACTTTACCCTGCATATTAGATTAAAATAGTTCCAAAATCATTATTTCAAGAGGGCTACAGTACTGCCCCATGCTAGCTACCAGCAGCCACGGAAACCCAGCACCCCAGGACACAGGTTCTCTCCTCTTGCATCCCTTCTGGCTCCAGGGGGAACTGGAGAGCATCCTTGCCACACAAATGCAAAGCTAATTTTCGAGCATGAAGAGCATGAATAGTCGAAAGCCCTCTACTAGTTACAACTTGTGATACAGTAGATGTAACGTTGTTGTGTTTACAGAATGCAGCACTGGTTAGGATAGGACAAAACCTAGATCAATAAGGAATACTTGCTTTTAAGACTGTTCCATTTCCAATGGAACATACTTGCACATGGGAAAAATATGACTTTTTAAAGGAAGGGAACAATTTTTTGAATTGAACTATGAATCTCAGGGTGTTCTTAGAAAAGTATCTATTAGGTCTGTGAGGGCAAAATTCATTTTTGCAATGATTAGTGTTATACACATGTGTTTTAGAACTCATAGATAATTAAAGAATGTGTTACAATTCATTCAGATATAAAATTTTCACACTATTTTGCTTAAGGCTGCAGAGTTGATATGATATATCTTACTGATAAATGGTACTTTGTACTTGTCTTCTTGTTACAAATTAATTAGTTCAATTAATCACTTAACTACATCTCCCAGTTCAAGTACAAGTGCAGAAAATCAAATTGGACCCTTCAAATAAATAAATGCCCAAATACCAAATTTTTTAAATAAACTAAATTTGAATCCAATATCTAATCTTTCTTTCATTAAAAAAAAAGTCTCTCGTCATTGAGGTCAAAATTGGACCTCCCAAATGGAGTTACTGTGTACCTATTTCCATCCTCAAACCACACATTTGGTTCACAAATCAAGTAATTATGGGTACAAAGGGATCTTGGGAAGTGCAATCACTTCACTGGCACATGTAAGGAAAATATGGATGCTCAATTTCCATCTTAATGCATGCAAATGATAGACCCCCACACACAGGCTTGGGAGCAGCCTGCACACAGCCGTCACTGGCGGTTGGCTGCAAGGGGACATCCTGGTTCTCTGAACATGCTGAACAACATTCAGCGGCAGAATCGCATCCACTTCTTTTTTTGTTTAAATGTCTTACTTTTATTTCTAAGTCAGTAAATATTAAATTCTAGTACTTAACATATGTTTATCTTTTGCCTAAGGAGGTTGATGGGTTACTGTGTTTCATATTATAGTGAAACTGGCAAATTATCCTCCTTGGTTCCTATATCTTTGTAAGGCTTTGGATCTAGAATACACTGAAGGTGGGTCCAATCCCTGCCCTCATCTGAGAAGCAGGAATGTGTGCGGGGCTGCTGTGTACAGCACAGAGGTTGTGTACACTGTGAGTAGTGAAAGATGCTTGCACAATCTTACACAGCAGCTCAGCTGTGTGAGTCATCCCCAAGACCCAATAAAGGGTCTGCGTTATGCTCTGCTTTCACACCTCTCCTGGCTCCTGACTATCCCTGGTCTTTCCCCACATGGCCCTGCATGGCATGCTGTGCATGTATTTCTAGGGATCTGTGAATGCAAATTTCTTCCTTCATGACAATCATTTCCATGTCTGCCGTCTTACCGTACCTGGTTAAAATGAATCCTGGCTATGTTTTTAACATAGGGAACGGCCAGAAGTCTCTGCCAGAGGACCTATTAACACCTTCCACATATATTACCCAGGATTGCTCAAGGGTTAAGTAAACTATGAATACTAACTTTGTGACTTTGTCAATACTAATGTTCTACACAAATTTCAAGACAGTTATGTGACTCAAGAGTAGATCTTTAATATAAAAATTTCATTGTGTCCTGCAGTTTAAATTAACACCCCTCACCACAAAATTTTATTTTGATTTAAGAAACTCTGTAAAAGGAATGGTTGGGGATGAGATGTAGAAGATGAAATCTGACCTGCATGGTTGGTGGATTCTCCAAGTTTTAGACGTTTTCTGGGGAGTCTTCCTGTCTCCATTTTGGGTGTTGGTGGGGAGGATAACGATAAAAAATTTCTACCACCAAGTATTAAAATTTTACTTGGGTCTCTATAAGAAATAATTTCAATTATTTTCAAGTTTCTGATTTATGCCTCAGGTGTGAACACTCTGAAATCTGCTTCCCTACTACTCCCCCTCCGATAATGTCATTGTCTTTGTCACCATACATTCTTTTCCATGTTGTTTACAGCCTGAGCTGCCAGTTTCTACTTATACATAATGTGAAATTGTTAGTTTAGATTCAGAATACATTGTCTCAAGACATCAAATCATGTGGAGCCTGCGGGTGGAGAATGAACTTTGAGGAGCACAGGGTTAACAATGCAATTGTTCCAGACCCCTTGGTCTTACTTGGGCTGCTGGAGGTTTGAACCCCTCCACTACAAGGGGAAAGGTGACTTTCTTGGGCCCTGGAACAGAGGCTTAGGGGGAGTGAGTGCTGCTGGCAGCACATGGTGAGGGGAAATGGCAAAAATGAGGGAGCAGGGCAGGAATGGGGCATCGTGCCAGCTTGCTACATTTGGGTCTCAGTCCGCTTTGTTTTTCAGAAATTCTCATGTATCTGTCCCCTTCCTTCTTTGAACTCTTCTTGCCATTGCTCCTTTTCCTTCCTAACCTTCTGCAGAACACCCTGGCCTCTTGGGGATTTATAAGGGTGTTTACTGATGGGAAATAAAAAGAAACAGCCCCAAAGGGAAGAGTGGATAAAGGGAATAAGCTGAGTCTTGCTTCTGTTCGCTTCCCATCAACCTTCCCTCTGAGAATTTGAACTTATGGTAACAACCTTAGGACCCTTTTGGTGGGATTCAGCCCACAGACCAGTTTCCTTTGGCCTAGAGTGAAATGTTTTAAGAGCTGGAAGCACTGGAAGAGCAGTCCCACCTTACGAGTGGCTGGAACCAGGTGGCATGGGCTGTCTTGCTTACCACATCTCTGCCTATTTCACTCTATTATTGTGTGCTCATGGCCTTGGTAAGGCATTTGAGTTTCCTACATTTTTTTATGCAGAGGGGATGTTTTGTTTCTGTTTTTATCTCTATTCTCTAGTGATGGTTTTCAGGACATAGAACACACTTGACAGGTGCAGCCCTTCCACATCTGCTCAACCACCTGTACTTAGCAGCTGTGGACCAGGCACTGTGCCGAGATGCTGTGTGTGTAGTTGTAGAGCTTCTCCCAGTGACCACATGTCTGAAGCAAGATGACTTTGCATTCGATAAATTCACAGCCCTCCTATAGTTTAATTTCCATACATTCAAGATTCATTTATGATCCTCAGGACAACAGTTTTCAGGCCTTATTTGGCTGGTTCTTCTTAGGAGTTGAGATATGTGTGAGGGAGACAAACTAGATTGGTGTATGGAGAAGAGGCATTAAGATTGAAGCTGTGCATCCTGTCAAGAAGGTAGGACTGACAGTGGGAAAGGGAGCAGTGGGAATGCTCCTGGTGTGGGGCGAGGAAGGCGGCCTGAGAGGGAGTAGATGCCAGATGAGGTCACGCTCTTCCCTGATATGTTAAGACTTTCCACTTCATCTTGTTTCAACCGAGGTAGGAAACCTGTTGTAGCCAGTCCTGCAATCCTCAACAGCCTTGGTGGTGATTACAACAAGACTTGGAATTAAAGCAGATGTGATTGATACCCCACTCATATCCAGTCATCTTTATCATTTCTGTGCATGCTGACTCAACTTCTTATTCTAGCCCCTACATCTTTTAGCCCAAGAGCTTTCTCAAGCCACCAGCACCCAGTCTACCTGCACATATGCAAATGTGGCAGGGGAAAACATACCTTGGAAAAGCCTTAAACCAAGGACTGGTGCATAAATGCTCCAGCTCATTCTCTCTCAGATGAAACACCTCTGGGGTGCATGTCCTCCACTGTTTCCCAGCATTCCCCAGTGGGAACAGGCTCCAGTTTCCATAGTGATAATCCACTTGAAATGCACCCTTCACCAGCCTCCTTCCCTTCCCTGTCTCATTCTCTACTTCTCCATACATGTTTTTTGGTCTCACCTCCCAAATAAACTACTTCTATTTAAACACTTGTCTCAGAGCTTACCTCTGTGGGGATCCAAACTAAGACACACATGTTTTTGCTATTTCTGTAAAAAATGCCATTGGAATTTTGATAGAGATTGTGTTGAATTTATAGATGGCTTTGGGTAGTATGGGCATTTTGCAGTCCATGAATAAGGGTATTTTTCCATTTATTTGTGTTTTATTTCCTATTTCTTTCCAATTTCTTTCCTTAGTGTCTCAGAGTTTTCAATAAATAGATTTTTCACTTTCTTGGTAAAATTTCTTTTGACGTTATTGTAAATGAAATTGCCTTCTTTTTTCTTTTTTTAATGGTTGTTACTTATATAATGCAACTGATCTTTGTATGTTGATTTTGCATCCTGAAACTTTACTGAATTTGTTTATCAGGTCTAATAATATTTTTGGTGAAATCTTTAGGGTTTTCTATGTACAAGATCATGTCATCAGCAAAAACAATTTCACTTTTTCCTTTCTAATTTGGATGCCTTGCATTTCTTTTTTCTTCCCTAATTACTCTGGCTAGGACTTCTAGTATTATGGAGAGTGGGCACCATTGTCTTGTTTCTGATCTTAGTAAATCTTTCAAGCTTTCATCATGGAACAGAGTTTAAGCTGTGGGCTTGTCACATGTGGGCTTTTAATTGTGTTGAGGGTAAAATAATAATTGCCAGGGGCTGAGGGGTGAGGGAAATGAGAAGATGCTGATCAAAGGGTACAAACTTTCAGATATAAGATGAACTAGTGTCAGGGATCTAATATATAGTATGGCGATTATGGTTAACACCATTGTATTATATATTTGAAAGCTGCTGTGACAGTAGAGTTTTAATGTCCTCACTGTAACAACAGCCAAAAGGTAATTATGTGAGGCAGAGAATGTATTAAATGACTGTATTGTAGTAAATATTTTTAAAAATCTGTGTGTTTCAAATCATCGCATTATATACTGTAAAGTCACACAATGTTATATGTTAATTTTATCCCACTAAAGCTGGGCGGGGGAGAGATGGATATGCTGTGAGCTGATATGGGAGGCAAGAGGCAGTCACAGGCAGCTGCCACCAGAGAGAAAAAGAAACAGAATTTCCTCAAAGGTATTGTAGAACCAGGACAGAGGAAGGGCCATTACACATTTATAACTAGTAGTTTTGAGAGAAGCCTGTAAAGCCAATACTATGTGTTTAATCAATTTATTTCAACTTTAGGATGACTAAGAATAGTACATTTTAGTGCATTGTTCTTTCCTCTTGGGTTCTCATGAATCCATTTGATATTCGTGTCCAGCAGCCAGAGACCCCAGTGTCCCTGGAATGATCAATATCTTTGACCTTTTTGTGTTGGGAGGACATTTAATGTTTTCCTTCCACCATTCAACTGTGGTTTGATTTATCAACTCTGGAAGACTTTTGGAAACTTAAAATGGACCCTGAATGCATGTCATCAAACCAAGTACTTTTTATTATGGGAAAATAAGAAAACCTATTGTGTCACATACAACAAGATTAATGCCTGGGATTCAATGTTGGTACAATATGTACATGGAAGACATTTTCCAGTAAAGAAAGATTTGTTGAGCTACCATTCTCCCTCATCTATTTGTAGTCTGTGGGTTTTTTTTAAAGATGGTTGAGTAGACCAGCCAAAGGACTCATACAAAAAAATACATTTTTCCCCTCTAAATTCATTAGTCATTATGTAGATAAATCATCACCATGGCTACTCCAATAAATTAATTTTCATACAGAGGTTATAAACTCCTTTAGGATAAGAAGCAATTCTTACCTATTGAATAATGCCTGAGTGCCTAAGGTCTAAAACAGGGCACAGAGAAGGTGCTCAGTAACTATTGAGTTGAACAAAGAAAACAAAAATGAAATTGAGAGCAGACAATTGGGATAAGTATTTGCTGAGTTTTATGAGTATTCTTGTCTTCTTTTTCTTTATGAGTTATAACAAATATTTGATCTCCTTTGAGTCACAGGGTTAAAATGTGGTCACTCATATTTTGTGGCAAGAGCCCAATGTCTCTGACATTCAAGTAGTCCTGCAATTCCTTTTGTTGCTAGAATAAAATGAAATGCCTGCATGTTGGTTCTGCTAGCTATACTAGAGTTCTCCAGGCCTTCTCCTCCTGTAGCACTTCCTTGTTTCCTCTCTCGCTCTGCCCCTTTGCTCACCAGAGAAACTAACAATGCTGTGGTGGCTTTTTGCACCATTTGTGATGCTTTCGTGAAGCTTCTTGTCTCTGGGTCCCATTGTACTCTAATTAAATAAATGGAGTCTGGTACTCATTGAAAATAAACAGCAACTGCAAAAGTTTTGCCTCTTAAAAATTTCTCTGTATTGTTCTCTGCCCTGCCACATAGATTCCAAGATCTCTACCGCTTCCTTGTGTTCAGAAAACAGATTCTTCATTTCGTCTTGGTCAGACAAATGCTTTATAAAACATGACCTATATTTTTCAGGCTGTGGGGAAGGGAACAAAAGTCTGAGAAAGTGACTAAGAAAGAGAGTAAGGTTGATACTATCTTTGATTCAATTAGTGGGACTGCCTAATTCGTGTCTTGATCTTTGTCTTTATAAAAAGCGATGGCATTTGTTGATACTCTGCTCCAGGCAGCCTCCTGGGGGTGAGTGCAGATGTGCTGAGCTATTTGGCTGCCGTGTGGACGGAATCAGAGAGCCTCCTTTCTCCCTTATGAAGTCATCTCCTCTCGGCAGCCCAGCCTTTTTCCCATCACTCCATGTTGGAACTTGGCTTTGACTTGCATAGTTCCATCGTGATGTAGATGGTCTTCCAGTTAAGTCCTGGAGAAATCTGCCCAACCATGGACAAGACATTTACAGCAAATTAAAAAAAAACCCTCCTTTATTGAAAGAAATATTTTACTGTAAAATTTTGATTTGGGGGTTGGGAAGCAGAGACTTGGTATCTGATTTCTGGGAAAAATCATTTTTTTTTTGTGGCTTTCAAGGATTTTTGTCTGTGTTTAATTTTCCTAAATAATTTATATACTTAAGGCTAAATGTAATGAGATTGTCACCATCCTTTTGTAGGGTTTCTTTTATTTTTTAAAGAAGGTAACAAAAACCTTACATTACTTTTACATTTTTTTTTTAAAAAAAGGAGGTTTTAAAGTTTTGGATAAAATGTCTGTTCCTAATCTGTAGAATTAAAAAAAAAAAAAACCTTTTTAAAATGAAGCACTCTCAGAAGGTCGGCTCCTGCTTTCTAGGGTCATTGGAGTTCGTAAAGGTGCATTTTTAATCTGCCAGGTCCTTTCCCCGCCCGGAGAGGAGACTTCCTTGTGCCTAGGATCTACCAGACCAGGGGCTTGAAATGCGAACTCTGTTGTCTGGATGTGGATGGGACTGAAACCTAGTCATCCCTAGAGTAACAACAGATAATACCATGTCTCAGAATACTTCACCTGATCCATAAAAAAGGAGAAGACTGAAATGTTATCCCTAAGACCCTCAGATAGAGGTTTAGATGAAGATAATGAAATTCCCTGGAGATCCACTTGCCAATGACACCTTTCTTCTTCAACTCATTGGCTGGCTGCCCTTGATATCAGCCAAGTTCCTAAAGACAAGATCAAGGCAACGGAGCAAGGCATGTCACTCCTGGCTTCTGGTTTCTTATAGACACCAGCACTAGGAGTGAAGATCTTGCTTTACCTACACCTGAACTGTGGAGTTTACATACAGAATGTCTCCAGTACAAGGACAGGATTTAAAGAGGATGCACAGGATGATATTTGAATTACTGTGTGATACAGACTTGAGTGTAATGGGCAAATACAGTTTTTGTTATCAAAGCTGCAAAAATACATTTTCCAATTAAAAAATGTCTGATGATTTTCCAGACACGATAAAATGAGAAATAACTGTTCTCTCATTCTCTTTTTCTCAATTAAAAACAAAAAAAGGAAGAAAGGGAAGAAGGAAGTGGGGGGAGAGAGAGAGAGTTACAAGTACAGTTACATAGAAATGGAACAGCTGTAGGCTCTACCCTGAATGTAACTAGTATGCTTTCATTTTATTTCTTCTCTATTATAGAGAGCTAGAGGTGGAAATATGCCTTAGAGAAAGAAAACAGATAGCAGATATTCAGGGGTGTCACTTCATTCTAGTTATGCGACAGCCTGAGAAGTGTTTGATTTTTCTAAACAATAATGTAACATGTCAAAATAAAGGCATGCAGTATAAAGCTTTTCTGTGCTGTCAATGTTCTGACTAGTTAAGTCTGCCTAAGAAAGTGACTTTGCCTTATTTAACTACTTGGTCAAGAATTGTAATGTCTATGGATGGACATTATAAGGAATGATAAATGCTGGAGGGGTAGAGAAACACATTTGGCAAGATAAAGGAAAATATCTCAGGATGTAAAGAGTATCAGAGCCATAATTTTTCATTATGTTCCATCACATACAGATGGCATTATTTATAGTGAATGTTAACTATTAACATTTCCCTGAAAGTGGTTATTACTGCTATCAGTTGCTGGTTTCTGCTCTAGACCGCCTTTGTACAAATGTTTTACTTAAGCCATATTGTAAAAGGAGAGCAAGGTAATAGAGATAGAATTAAGCTTTCCAGGTTGGCTGATCTAACACTTAGAAAGTGGCCTTGGACAAGAAACTTAAACTCTTTAGAACTCAGCTAAGTTAACTCAAATTTGAGAATGAGAATAATAAGACATACCTAGAAGTGTTTCAGAAAAAGGTCTACACTAATGCCTGAAATATAAATTACAATAAAGATTCTTTTCTTTTGCTTCCTCCCTTTTTGAGATAAGTCATCTTGATTATCAAATTGATATGAGCAGCAGTGAAAAGATCAGTGAACCAAGAGTCAAGATTTACATGCTGGTACCAGCTCTGGTGCCAGTGACTTAGGAAAGTCACTTTCTGGGCTTTGGTTTACTTATCTGTTAAATGTGAAGATGGAAGTCCAATTCTGTTGTATGACTCCACTTTTCTAAACATTTAATGGAATAGAATTTCAATGTTAGGAATGGTAGTATAATAACTATACTAAGAATAAATCTTTGTGGAATCAAATTGATTTCTATATCCTATCATTAATATTCATATCATTCTCTGTAGTGAGCTGATAAAAGAAATGAAACATGTACATTTTGAAGACTGAAATTCTCCTGATAACCCAACCTTTTATCACTTAAAAACTATAATTATGCAGGATGCATACAACTTACAGAAGAAACCCACAAAGGAAATATTATAAATATGCATGCACACAAGTCCAGGTTACTACAACTTTTAAAATATGAGCTTCAGCCAACCTACTCAAAGAAATTCAGGGTGAAAAAAGGTTTTCTTCTTTAAACATCACTGTTCTGAGGTATTGTGTTTGATATCATATTCTAAGTAGAGACCAGAGAGAGGAATTATGAAGATGTTTCCATATTTGTGTAGAAAGAAATGCTTGCTGTCCACTCCAGTAACCCCAGAATTAAACTCAGGTGCACCTTGGACTTATTTTGCTCCCATTTTATAAACTCATACTTGACTTCAAAGAGCGGGATAATACAAAGTCTCTTTAGAAGGGGGCAGAAAAGCTTTGTGTTAACTGGTTGACCCTTTGCTCTGTAAAGTCCTGTTGAAAGCTTTCGTGACACAATGCAGGGCACTCTTCTGTGTGTTGATGTGGTTTACCTAGTTGGGTGGGCCTGGCTGAAAACAAATTTCACATAAATATGAAAGAGTATGGTTTCACTTCTTGCTCACAAGGAAGGTGATTGATATATCCAAGGAGTCTCTGTCACTCAGAACAATTATTAAATACTCTATCATGAGGGACACTTTGAAAGACTGACGGGAAAAAAAAACAAACAAGAAAGAATCTAGACTTAATGTAGGTTTGTGTCAGAGGAAGAGGATCTGTTTGATCCAATAAGAGCATTTCCTGTCCAACCCTTTATTACCAGGTCTTTGTAGATTGCGCAGGGACGCTGGCCTCCCCATTGGGCAGATCCCAGGAAGGCAATGGGGAATTCTTCTGCTTTCCCTCTAGATCTCAGAAGGATCTCCCTTTCTGTGTCTCAGGTTGGCAGAAACCTCGAGCCTCACACTCCCCTCAGATGGGACACGCAGGCTCTGTGGCCGCAGAAGCACGCTGCAACCAAGTTCTTTGCTGATTTTACAGAGTTTCCTTTGCTCCCAAGAACTGACGGTACTCAATTGTCTAGTACTGGCCTGTCCTACAGGGGCCTGGGGGCTCGTTCCCCCCTAACCTAGCACTGGCAGCACGGGGGCGGGGAGGTGGGGGTGGGGAAGGGGTGGGAGGGCAGTGGTTCCTTGCACACAGCGCGATGTTACTTAGGGAGTCGCTGAATGGGGAGTGTTGCTGTCCCCAAGCCGATTGGTACTTGTCAGGAAGAAACGCCGAGAGGTGGGAGTGCCTGGGGAGGGAGGCAGGCGGTCCCTACCGCAAGCGCGGGGAGCTGCCTTTCCGCCTCTCTGCCTGCTTTCCAAGCCTGGGCTCTTAGGAGTGGCTGAAGCAGCGGAGCGCTTCAGGAGCCTGTGAATGAACCCTCCTCCTCTTCCTCTTCCTCCTCCTCCTCCTCGATGAGTCTCCTCCTCGATGCTGACGGTACAGTGATATAATGATGATGGGTGTCACAACCCGCATTTGAACTTGCAGGCGAGCTGCCCCAAGCCTTTCTGGGGAAGAACTCCAGGCGGGCAGGCGAAGCAGCCGCGAACATTAAGTGCTGTGGACAGGCGCTGGACCAGCCCCGCAACCTCCCGCATCCTCCAGCACCGTCCCGCACCCTCCGCACCCATCCCCAGGCCACCGTGCTTCCTATGTGATCCGCCCAGGCAACAACGAGCCCATTCGCGCAGCTCTGCGGTGAATTGTTTCCCACAAACTGCACTAAGCCGCCTTTCAAGGTAATCACGTTTCTTTTGTTTCCCCTTAAAAAAAAAACTTATAGAAAAAAAAGCGAACTTAGAAAAAAGAAGTACATTGCAATTGATAGAAGGCTTTAATTAAGGCAAAAAGAACTAACTGTAGGGCTAAGTTAAGAAAATATAAGCACTTTAAAGATGCAGGTAACTTTCAGAAGGACATTTGAAGAAACGAATACAGAGGGACCGTGGTGCTGAAAAAGATCCAGACAAAAGAAGCCGAAGTGGGGTGGGCGTAGAACTACTAACGGATTTGGGGGAAGGGAGGAAAGGGGGTTGTGGGGAACCCCTAGAAAAGTCGTAGGGTCTTGAGCTGGAGAGGAGAGAGGGACCCCTTGCACATAGATCTGAAAATTTTTCTTAACCTGCTGAGGCAAAAGTTTGAATGGGGACTCCGAGACTTGCCCACATACAAGTCCCCGAAGCCGCTTCGCTGCAGGCCACCTGGTTCCCGGCCCCTGGTGTGCAGTCAGTTCTCTGCGTTCCTGGAAAGCTGCTCTGGGGCAGCTCCTGACAGGGCGACCCCACGTCCCAGCAGCCCGGGACCTGCGCGGACCTGATCCCCTCAGCCCGTAGGCAGCCTGGGGGAATGTCCGGCCGGGGGAGGTGCAGGGTGTCGGGGCTGCGTCTCCTTGGCGACTGGGGGGCTGTCAAGGCTCTCTCTGTTGCCCCTGCGTTCTTTTGTCCTGCGCCTTGTGCACCGGGGCTGTCGGGGAAGGAGCAGGCGAGGGGGGTGGGGTTGCTGGAGTATCGTGGAGGTCCGAGAGGCGTCTGGGCGGGAAAAGCTCGCCCTAAACTAGCAGTGATGTGCCAGAATTTTATCTTACCCTGAAGAGCTAAGTGGAAGCTTTCACTCCCATCTCAAGGAGCAAACCAACGCTCCGAGCACTCTGCAGACAAAGGTGGTGAGGAGACTCGAATCTGGATCCTCTAGGACCAGTCTTCTCGCCCCGGCGACCGCAGCCCTCCTTTTCTTTCCATTTCCCCACCCCCTCCCAGCTCTCGGCCCAAGTTGAGCAACTTTATTGGCCGCTGGAACAGCCACGGAGAGCGTGTGCCGGGAGCCCCGCGGGACGCCCTCCGCTGAGCGTCCCACCGCCTTGCGGAGTCGTGGGTGCTGTCGGCGACGATATCCCTGGTGCTTGTGGACTAGGGAGCCTCAGGGCTGTCCCGGCTCATGGTCTGTGTCACTGGGCGGGTCACAGTCAGTGTTTAGGCATCAGATATCGAGGTAGAGAAATAATGTCATAGTCTGAACTATTTGCTCTGGGATCCAGCTGCACATCAGCAAGTCGGGCATGTCCCGGGAAGATGCTGCGGGACGAAGGAGTCATCTATGCGGGGCCTGGAGAGCTGTCCCGCCGTGTGCACACCCACAGGCGGAAAGGCAGTCTCGCTATCTGTGTTCCTTGTCTCATCTTTGTCTCTCCCTCTGTCTCCATCTTCTCTGCCTCCCTTCCTCTCTCGCAGCCTCTGCCGCTCGGCCTCTCTAGCTCCCGCGTCCCCTCCCCCATGGCTGACAAATGAATGGCTAGTGTGAAATCCCTGCCTCCCTTGTCCGCCCACGCTGGCTAGAAGGGAGGAGCGAGGGAGGAGGTGCGCTCCTAAGGATCAGCCCGCAGTTGCTTGCAGTGGACTAGCAGAACCCAAACGTCTAGGAACAGGGAGTTTTGTGGCGGGTATGGGCGCCCCCTGATGGAGAAATCCAGCACATGTGGAGAAAAACGAGCCCCTCCAACCGAGCGAGTCGTTTTCACAAGGATGGAGGGCCCCTTTAGTCGTTAGTTTTCTACTCAGAATCTGAAACATAAATCTAGGGGTTTGAAGAACCCAGGAAGGAGTCCTTGTCTTTGAGAAGTTTCAGAAGTGCCTACACTCGCGTCATCTAGAGTAAGTGGCGAGTCTGCAGCTTGTTGCGTGAACACTCTTCACCAGGGGCGAATCCAGGTTTTGGGTGGTCGGAGGGATAAAGGGTGATGCTCAGTTTTGGGTATCACCATAAGAGAATACAAAAAGCCTTGCTTTTGTAATTTTACTAGGGCCTTTGATCACTTGAACGCAAAGCTGGGGCACCGCCCCAGAACATTGCAATAGAAGGGCCCCTAATCCAAAGTTTACACCCCCTCAGCGTCAGGACACTCGAACCAAGAAATTTGGAGGGAGGGCGCCAGGAGAAAAAAGACAAGGGAAGGGAGGGGAAATGAAAGGGACGGGGGTGAAATAGGAGGAAGAAAAGAGCAGAGTTGGGGCAGATGCACGCAAAGTGCTGGGAGCTGACCGGCAGGGTTCGTTTCGAGGTGTCGGGCTGAATTTCGAGTCTCTTTAAAATCGTTTTTTTAAACCCAAGAGCGACAACCAACGCGACTGAAGAGCTTGCATGGTGGAAGGGTAGTTAGAGGAGGAACTAGCCTCTTGCAGCGGCTGGGGCCTGGGGCCTTTTTTGACTGGCTCAGCACCCACCCGAGGGGCTGGAAACTGTCCCCAGCACTCTGCAGCTCCGGAGTTCACTGTCCGCCGCCACGTGGGCTGGGGCTTCAGCTACAGCCCGAGACGGGTGTGACTTCTTGGGCTCCAACACAACTGTCCAGCCGAACCAGCCGTCCGCTAAGACGGGGCTGGCGTGGAGCCCCGTGGGTCTCCGCCCAGAGGCCAATAGAGGCGGGCCTTTGCCCTACCGCACGCCAGGGGCGGGGCGGGATGGGGCCGGGGGCGGGGCTGGGGGCGGGGCCGGGGAGGGCCGGGCGGGCTACGCGGTGGGAGCCGGGCGACCACGCATCCCAGACTGAGGGTGTTGCCTGCTGCTGTAGGGGACCCGACTTTTACCAGACCGTACTAAGCACACTTACTAAAAGAATGACTTTTTTTTTTGACCTCTTGGGAGCAGTAGGAGTTTTTGCCTTGCGACAGGGAAGAAGCAAAGATTTACTCCAAGAAAACTTTATATTTTCTGGGAAATATGTGATGATTTTATCCTGTGTAAAATACGTTCAGGTCGGTTTAAAGACCTTTTTTGTTGTTATTGTTTTTACAGGATAATCACGTTCAAAGCTATTCTAAAGAGTTCGTCTGGAATGGCAGACAATAGCCATTTTTGACAGGACTGATAGAATTCTATCTGTGACCGCAAATACGAATGCGGCTGCGGGTGTAGCGGAGGTCCCTGTGCACCACCGGCCTCAGCGTGGGCCCGGCCCGTAGTGGGAACTCCTCACTTATTTACGGATGACTGAGCTAGTGACTCGAGGACGTGTCGCAGATGAGACAGTGCCACCTACAGCTGCATTTTAATTTCTCCTACTTTTCTTTTTCTTACAAATACAGGGTTTTAACGATCTTTTCAATCTCACATTCTGACATCTAACTAACTGATCTTCTTTCCCTCTCTTTTTGACTCCTAAAAGCTGTGACGTAAATTGTTTTAAGTACTGCTTGGCAGTTGTGCCAAATGTATCGTGAAAAAATTCATGTAAAGTTCTAAAATAGCATGTTGTCAGTTTAATATAAAAACAGAAAGGCAACCCGTGAAAGCAACAATTATTTTTCTAAGATAAAATCTCAGTGCCCTGAAGGCTGTGCTCAGTTGGTTGGACATCCTTCTGCGATGCTAAAGGTCACTGGTTTCAGTCCTGATAAGGGTACTGGCCTGGGTTGCAGTTTGGTCCTGATGTTTTTCTCTCACATCAAAATTTCCCTTCTCTCTAAAAATAAATAGATTAAAAAAAATCTCTTCCCATTTTGGGCAATATATAACTTGGAATGTCAGCATATCAAGCCGAAGGTCTTAGGGACTGACTTCTAGTTCTGAGCTCTAAGTTAAGAAAGGAATACTTTATGGCTGTATATGCCTGTCCTGTCTAATGCTGCAAAGGGTTCCAATGGATTCCAAAGTGACTGAGCAATTGCTTCCTTCAGCAGGAAGTCCACAGTCCCTAATCTTCTGGTGGGTGGTGGGAAGAAGGATGAGATTCAAGACAATCACTGAGAATTTATGTAAGAATTCAAAGTTATTATTTTGTTTTTCTTAGTTAAAAAATGAAATTAAAAGGTATTCCTAAATTGTATCTCCAGCTTTTAAAAATGAAGTTTGAAAGGAAAAATCCTCCTAGATTTACCTAAGTTTACAAACATAGGTTTCTTCTTTCTTCTTTTTCTCTGCTCTTACAAACTGTAAGGGAATCTTCTAACATTATGAGATCTTTATATTCATAACCTTGTAAATTCTGTTTGGAAAGGATCTAAACAGCTAACTGAAAGCTGATAAAATTTGTATTAAGGACATACTCATTGTTCTCCCTTTCTTCACATTATTATGCTTAAGGACTTCATGGTTAATAATTGGTCACTCATTGAGCATGGAAGCCTTTGGGAACACAAAGATCAACCAAGACTGTTCCCAAGAGTGGTGAAACTAAGCTCTTCTTTCCTACTGGGCTTTAAACATATTTGTTGACTTTATGCATGTGCAAACATCACTAGACACTGTATTTAAAATGGGATTTTGCCCTGTGATGGAGCAGAACTTTTCAAGATACATGGTTCTTTTGAGAAAAAGAATGAATGACTGTAGTAAGCTATTATGTCACCACCCACCTAGAGAAACCAGTTAGGACTCACAAACCCTCATTGTTGGAGGTTACTAGCTCTGGTATGAGAAATGATGCTTTGTTGTATAGGTCTATACTTTACAAGAAAATACAAGGCCAGTATTCTCTCTGGTTTGGAATCAGAACAAGGGGATTTAGAGAGAAATGCCGTGGCTGAGGTCCGCTTCAATGAATGAATTTTTGCCAGTTTCCTCTGGTAGCCTAGATGTGGTAAATGACACACACACACACACACACACACACACACACACACACGTATATATTCTATATGTATGTGTATTCTCCAGGATTCTTTGACTTTTCTCAGTTCTTATCACTGAATGTGCAAGGAGTACTTGTATTTCAGTGGTTAGTGCAAAGTACCTTTGTTTAGTGTGTTTGCCAGTCATGTTCCCTGAAATTCCTCTGGATAGATCAATAATCTATAAAAGGGTCTAAATGCATATCTACATTTAAGTTTACCTTATTTCTGTGTGTATATAAACACACACACACAACACATACAAATCCTACCTGGTTTTACTAATCTAAGAATTTTAAGAGGTGCTTATGTCCGTAAAAGTTAGATTACATCACTTATAATAAACATATATATATATATAATATGTAAGTTATAATCTTTTTATTACTACATTATTGAGTTTACATTGCCTGTGTGGTATAGTGGGATAAGCACGAGACTTGGAATCAGAAAGCTTGACTTGTACTTACCAGCTGAGAAAACCAAATTAAGACACAGCCTCTAGACCTTTAGTGTCAGAATCAAAAGGATGAATACCTGTGGAAAGGCTTTTGCAAATGGAAAACTGTACAAATAAATGGCATTAATATATTTTGTATGTGGGATTCAGATTGACCAATTCTATAACCTTAATAATGACAGCACTACATAAATGTGTATTTCCTACTAAATATATACAATGAGTTAGGGGTATATTGTTTTAAGAGTTACCTAGTTCCATTGAAGAGAATCCAGAATCCAGAAATAGAATGAAATGGACATGAAAATTCATTGAAAAAGGATTATTCAATAAATGATTTGAGACCAACAGATCAGTTCACTCACAGAGTCAAGTTCTACCTCATTTCTTATCATAAAAAAGTTAAGATGTATTGAATATGAAATGTAGGGAATGATATGTAAAGAAAATATCATTTTCTTTAAGGCTCATCATGGTACTGGTGAAATCAAAGATGCTACATTCATCTGATGGAACACTATGCAGCTAAAAGTAACAGAAAAACTGTATTTGATGATTTGGAACATTTTCCAAAGTACATTATAATTTAAATGATGAAAATAATGTGTTAAATAGTATGTGTAATATGCATCTAATTATGTAAAAAAAGACATATTCATTAATTCAATAAATATTTACTGAATGTACTGTGCACTGTGGATGCAACAAAAAACAAAATACCAAAGACTGTTTTCTTGGAGCTTATACAATGGTGGAGAAAGAAAGACCATTACCAAATACATTCATGAAATGCTGATAAGGGCTATGGTGAAACGTGAGCAGGGAAAATGGAATAGAGAATGCACTATGTTTTCCAGGCAAAGAACAGAGCAGCAGTGCTAAGGGGCATTGACGTGAAAAAGCTTAGCAAGTCCAGGTTCAGGAGTCTAATTGCAGCTTAGACATAAATTCTTATGGCGCCATTTCTTCTGTGAAGTAAATTCATGAAACTTCATGTCTAAACCATGAGAGATTTCTCCCTGTGTTACAGCGATTCCTCCTGTGAAAAAGCACCCAGGAGCAATCTGATAGACAATGCTCATTACTTCTACTTTGTGGCTGAGGTGTCCTAGACAGTTGGTTGTCTGGGGTAACTAGTTTGAAGACTGGAAGACAAAACCACTATGCCTTTGTCCCTAAGTCACCATTTGCTCAATGGGGTTTCACCAAAATGAAGGGCAAATATTAAATGTCTGTTTGCTAGAACTTGGGCTCTCTCCTTCTCTGAGCAGCCCACTCCTGGAGGGACATTTATCCTCTGTGCAGTCATTTCTCATGGGTAGGAGTCTGGTTGACCTTGTCTCTTGTGTCTCCCAGGCAGTTAGACAGCTGCAGTCTGCTGTGTCTTCATTGTTCAAAGACTCTCTCCTCTCCTTACTGACTTTACTGGAGTAGTAGAAGGCTAAATATAGGCACAGCTCTCCTATCTCCCAGGTTTTTCTATGCAGACAGACTTGTTATCACTAATAGATTATGCCTTCAAGACTGACAGGAAGAGCAGAAGAATAGAAATAGGGGTCTGAGTAATGCTGAAAACAAACAAACATAAACAAGACTTTAGAGAGTTTCTCATTTAGTAGAAAGACACATACCATATGATCTCACTTATAAGATGTATCTAATGAACAAAATAAACTAACAAGCTAAATAGAACCAGAGACATGGAAACATGGAACAGACTGACAGTGGCCAGAGGGGAGGGGTGAGGGGGATAATGGTAGAAAGGAGAAGAGATTAGTCAAAGAACATGTATGAATGATACACGGACATGGACAATGGTGTAGGGATTGACTGGGACGAGGGGGGTGTGCTGGACAGATGAAGGCAAAGGGGGAAAAGTGGGACCACTCTAATTGAATAGCAGTAAAAAAAATAAAGTTCCTCATTTATTAAGATCAAACACAGAAGGAACATAATGTGACTTAACAAACAACCATGAACATGGACATAGACTTAAGAAAATTAAAAAAATGAATGAATTCACATGCACTGTGGTATTTGCTAAAGAGATAAATGACCATCTTTTAGATTAAGGGTATAAATTCTGTGCCTACAGGGAACAGGCATGGATTAGAAATGGATGAGAAGCCCAGTGGGGCTAGTGATAACCTTGAGCACACAGAGCCAAGGTGAGAGGCTGCTGCTCGTTTAGTGCTCATGATTGCCCAGGTAGAATATGAACCTAGAGTTGCTAGATCTGATTTTTCAAAAGACGTCACAGATCTAAGACTTAGTGCGAAAACTCCAACTTTTAAATGTTGGCCACTTACTCAGACATAATTTTACAAATGTATTTAAAACATGATCTATCTCTCCCTTGTATTTTCAGTGCACTGGCATCATTACTTAACCTTGTCTTGGGATGATTTTAAGTGATGAGGATACTTGTTATACTTACATAGATGAAAGACCCCTTTTCCTACTCCATCAAATAAAGAGGACACTTTTATAAGGATAAAATGTGGTACATAGAGTTCAGGCTTTGAGTGTCTGACTTGGAGGGGATTAGGGTACAGCAGACACATTCCTGGGTCAGGATCACACCTCTCCTTTTTTTTTTAAAGATTTTATTTATTTATTTTTAGAGAGGGAAGGGAAGGAGAGAGAGAGAGAGAAACATCAGTGTGTGGTTGCTGGGGGACATGGCCTGCAACCTAGGCATGTGCCCTGACTGGGAATCGAACCTGCGATGCCTGGTTCACGGCCCGCGCTCAATCCACTGAGCTACACCAGCCAGGGCGTACACCTCTCCTTTAGGTTTGTTATGAGATACCACACTCTAGATATTGACAAACATCATTTATTATTGCATCATGGTAAATATTCAACTAGACTGATATAAATATGTTTCAGTTGTTAATTGACCTGCTTGTCCATCTTCATGAGAGACCGCTGGTGCTTTGCTTCAAAGTGTGTTTCTGAATAGGAAATGGAGGCATAGTCATGCATTTGGTTGGTGTACAAATCTTTTTCAAGGGTCTATTCTAAACCTGGCACTACAGCAATATTGTGGCAGTTAGGAAGCTGAATATGACACAAGCTGTGACTCCCAGAGCTAGTTCTACAGAGGACAAAACGTGTTTACAAGTACTGATTCAAAGCACGTAAGACAATTTATTGTGAGCATGAAGTTGCACATTGCTTCTATAGGGGAAACCCAGGTTAATATTTTCAAATCCAAGAGATTCAAGTACTTTTCTTTTTACTATTAGTAATACGAAACTGGGAAGAGAACACCTGTAGAAAGACTAAGTTAGTAATTTTTTAATTTAATTTAATTTATTTTTATTTTTTATTTTATTTATTTATTTCTAGAGAAGTGCAGGGAAGAAGAAAGAGATGAAGAGAAATATCAATGTGTGGTTGCCTCTTGCACACCCCACACTGGGGTCCTGGCCTGTAACCCAGCCCTAGACTGGGAATCGAACCAGAGACCCTTTGGTTTGCAGGTCAGCACCCAGTCCACTGAGCCATACCAGCCAGGGCTGAATTAGTAATTTTAATGATAAATATTGAATATTTGGTATACTTTATCAATGAGCTATATGTTATATGAATTATTTTATGTTATATGAATTATTTTACAATCATTCCAATATTAAGTACTGCTTTTCATAACTAATTAGCTACTGAAAATGAGAGGATTAATAACTTACCCCAAATCACAGAGTATCTGTAGAGGATTCAGAACTTGAATTCAGGGCCATCTAACAGTAGAGCCCAGAATTCTAACAGTATACTTAGAAATATTTCCCCCCAAAAAAGAAAATTGAGAACAATTTTTTGAAGGGTGATAAGAAATTACGGTTTATAAGTACATTGATAGAAACTTATTTGGATACAGTTACTACTCATAGAATACATTTTCTTTAATAGTGTTTTATGATACAATCTAACATTTCATTTTTTGGAAACTTTTAACTATAGAGTATGTGAAATTGATATCTTTATTTTTCCCTGAAATGTCGCAATGGCATTGAGAAATACGCATATACTTTCTGTTTGCTGTGATAGCATATAAGAACTCCAGAAATGTAGAAATCTAATTTCCTTGTTGGTGTTTAACAACATTTATTAGCATATTCTAGTAATTATATGCTAAATAATAAACTTAATTGTCAAGGTTTATCAACTGTATGCTTTTCATTGTTAGTTGTCCAATGGCCTATAGGTGAAAAATACACATACAATGTATTAGGTTAAAAAATGTTCTTTAGGAAATATCTAGAATTTTATAATTTTGTTTTAGATCAGTTTAACACATTTCAAGATATGTAAAAATAAAGCATTCAAATCAAGATGAGTATACAGGAAAAATGAATACCTGGCACAAATTACGAAATTGAAATTGAGCTTAAATTTGACTTTGATTCTTGTAGCATTTGGTTGTTTTCGATCTAGGTTTCCTAAATAATATAGAATGAATATATTTTCTAAGGAAAGTGTTGGGAAGCTATTTAGAACACCAACACATATATGTGTCAGGATGCATTCAGGTATAAGTAACAAAAAGTCCTTATTTTACTGGTTTTAAATGATGAAGGAATTTATTATTTCACGTAAAAGAAAATTCAAAGGTTCACTCTAGGCTCACTCTAGGTTTAAGGTCTGGTCCTTCCAGTTCTTTCTCAGCTTCATCCCTGGAGGCTATCGTATACACTCAGAGAGGCAAGATGGCTACAACAGTGAGAGAAGAAAATCCTGCCATCACAATGTGCAGCAAGGAAAAGCAACCATCTCTTCTTTTTCTCTCTCTTTCTCTCTTCTGAAGATGAATATATCTTTCCGAGGAGCACCTTTTAGAACCCCTGCAGAGATCTCCTCACATCTCATTGGCTGAAATTGCATTATGTATTTATTTCAAAACTTATCATTGGTGACAAGAATGGGATTTCCTTAGGACAATCAGAATCACTCTTTGGGCTGCGTTTTGACCCTGGCTCCTTTAAAGTATATGGCTGCATGAAGGAGGGTAGATACTATAATGGAATCAGAGTTTTGTAGGAAAGGAGAAAGAGGAATGGCTATTCATACCCATTTTTGAATTGAATAGCCAACAATGCCTATTATAGAAGAGTTCTGAATGTGGCTGAGAGGGGAACAACTGTGGAGATCAAATAATCTGCAATTCTTCAGAGACTGGCTCTTTGATTTCTAGATGGTCCCCAACATGGTACTTACCATCTTTGTAATTACAGCTTCATAGAAATTTGAGCTGGAAGGGACCATTCTGAGTCTCAGTTTATTAAAATGTTTTTCCCAAAGTCACACAATAAATTAATGGCAAAGCCAGGGCCAGGTGGGTTTCTTGACTCAGATCCAAGTGTTTTTGTTCATGCTTTACCCTTCAGACTTTAGAACTGTTGGGGTGGCTTTAAGACTCATGGCCAGCACTGGCCTTTTTTGTAATTAACAGTTCTTCATAATATATTTATTGGTTTGTTCAGCCTCCTAGAAACTAAATTGAGTCTGTGTATGAACCACCAGCAGGTTCCTTCCAACTTCACATTTGATGCGAATCCTCTTCTTTCAACATCTCTCCCTATTGCTTTCCTATCTCCTCTTGCTCCATCTATGACCAGTTTCCTGTTTCTAAATAGACTTTGTGGTCACCCTCCTCTCTTCGCGCCAGGTTTTAGCCACCAGTAATGAGGGCTGTGGTCTTTATTGTTCTTCGTACAGCCTACCAAGTTGTGGTTGTCCCATGCATTCATATTGTTATGTTCCCAAATCGGGCCTGGGATTATTTTGTAACCACTGACCTGTGTGAGAGTCAAACTGATAGTGTTGAGACAACTTCTATTGCAATTTCCTCTCCTGTTTTGACTATCCAAGAGGAGCTGCTTCTGGTATTCTTTTCATATACAACGTACAGATAGCATGTGATTTATAGCCCTCCATAAACCTGAAAGCTTATGATTTACTTTGGATTTTTCTTCATTTCTAGGACAAGATGTTGATTAATATAAAGAGCATCTTATTGATGTGGTCTACCTTGATAGCAACCCATGCACTACATGAAGGTGAGTGTGGTAACAATTTGTTTGGTGCTAAGGGAAATAAAACTTTAAGTGCTAGAACATGGAAAAGCAATATGGAATAACTAGAACAAGGGATTAATTTTTTTTATCTATTCAGTGCTGAAAACTTTTAGTTAAAATATTATTAGGCTGAAAACAGTGTTTTTAAATAAATCAATCAAAACAAAATAATGAACAGGATGCTAAAGAAGCAGGTGGGCTTCCGGTAACTTCCCAGATTATTTCCAGACTGTGTAAAAGGCTCATACAGTGTTATCCCCTGGGGCCCATGGGAAATTGGTGCCAGGACCTCCCCACAGATACAAAAATTCAAGGATGTTCAAGTTCCTTATATGTAATGGCATAGTATTTGCACATAACCTATGCACATCCTCCCATATACTTTAAACCAATAATGTCTGGATTATTCATAATGCCTAATATAATATGAATGCTATATAAATAGTTGTTATACTGTATTATTTAGAGAATATATTCAAGTACGGAGGCAACCATCTAGGCTTAACTACATATTACTCATCAGCAACATAACATTAAAAATTATTTTCAGTCTTCAGTTGGTTGAATCTGTGGATGCAGAACCTGTGGATATGGAGGGCCAGCTGCATGTGTCATTGGGCAAATTTCCCATCTTCTTCAATACTACTCAAAGACTTTCCTATAAACAAAGACTATCACACCCTCAGGAGAGTAGATTTTAAGAAAAGTCAAGAAGATAAAGAGAAGACTGACAGCCAAGTATTTACACCTACTTCCTTTTCTTTTCTCTCTCCTTTTCAAAGTAACTAGATGCATTCACATAAACTGTTTTTCTTAGTTTTAAATTATATGTCCACCAAATGAGTATTTCATAATTCCCAGTTCGTAGACTATGATTCATGAACAATACTGCCTTGAGCTACAGTGAGCTACTCCTGTTTGGGTGCCTCTCCAGACACAACATCCATCTCTTTCTCACACTTGCTCAATCCTTCAAAATCTTCAAAGTATTTTGCCATTCCATGCACAGACTTTCATATTACCTGGTTTTTCATATGTAATTATTCTGCTTTGCAGTCTAGTCTCTTGTTGTCTACACTTTAACTCATTCTTCAATACTCAACACTTAAGTATCATTTCATCTATCCATCCATCTATTTACTCATCTATCCACCCCTTACCCTATCCATTCATGTAACTACCAGCTGACAATGTTGTTTGAATACCTTCTATGTTCCAGGTTTAATTATGGGGGTACAGGGATATATCATTGTCCTGGATTTCATTAAACTTAATCTCCTAGTTATGTGAGACAGATGGTAAACACGTAAATAAACAATTCAGGTACTTTCAGATTGGTAAATATAAAGCAGTGTGACATTGTAGAGAGTGACCTGGGTTGGGGGGAGGTGGTAAGGCCTCTTTGAGAAAGTAAGACGTAAATTGGGATAGAAACAACCCAGGGGGCTATTAGAGTCTAGGGTCCACTGATCTGTTAACAGTTCCTTTTTCCCATTTTCAGGTGCAAAGGTGAACATCACAGAAAGGAAAGGGTAACGGCATCTAGTGAAGAGGGAGGGCACAGAAGAGATATAGAGAAGGGAGTTGGTTTGGGAAGGTAGGAATAGAAGGGGAATTACAGAGGAAGTAGTAGTAGAACCTGGAAGGACAGAGCAACCATCCTCATTCAAAACAAAGTTTAGACTTTCTACTTAAAAAAAGGAAAATAACTCATCCCCAAATTTATAAAACAACAACTGTGTTATAGCTCCTTGACAGTATTTTAACATAGTATAATAATAATAATAATAACTAAAAATATTGAGTAATTTTAATGTGTTAGGCCTAATGTGTTGAAAGTATTTTAAATAGTTAGTTTATTTAATCTTAACTCTCTAATGATACACCCTTTTATTCTCCCCATTTAGCAGATGAGGAAACTGCAGTACCAAAAGGTTTTCAGGCTTAGCTAATGTAGAAGATCATACATCAATTTAGTGTTGGAGCCGGGAGTCGAACCCAGGCAGTTGGGCTCCTTTACCTTTACTCGCTGAAAATGGGAAAAAGGCAGCTCCTGAACTGTTAACAGATCCATGGACCCTAGACTCTAATAGCCACCTGGGTCATTTCTATCCCAATTTACGTTTTACTTTCTCAAAGAGACCTTACCACCTCCCCCCAACCCAGGCCATGCTCTTTTCACTCAAAGAACCAAATTCTTTGTAAATCTATGATCATGATTAAGAGATGTGATTAATTGGGGCTAATTTCAGAAGAATTTAATTTTTTTATTTGAGAGGAGAAAGTTGAACATGTAAGAACCACATAAAACAGATTTGCCAAGTTCATGGTAAAGTACACCACAGTACCTTGTTGTGAGTCAACACAAGTGCTTACATCTTAAGGTTTTTTTCTGTTTATTCTTAGGCCTTCAAAGGTCAATAACTAAAATTAAGAAACACCCTGTGTACTGGTTATTGGCTTAATTTTAATTCATGAAGACCTCTTTGCTTTAACAATACCCATTATATTCATTATCTAGCATTGACCTAGTTATTTGGATATTCCTCTAATACTAATAACTGGAGTCATGTGCAGTCATGCATAAATATATGAATGAAAAAATAATATTTATCACCTGAGAAAGAGATAAACTCCTATACTCTCAATCTGACATGTTTCGGCCAAAGGCTCTGTGTGTATAAGCATGTTTGGTCAAATAATATAGATGAAATTTACATCATCTTTCTTCTGAAGAATGTACTGACAGAGAAGGAAAAGTCATTGATTATTTATTATTTAGCCATTTCTCCCTTACAGTACTCATTTAGATCACAAACCATCTGTAGGAATAGCAAACTTTTAGTTAGCATTCATTGTTATTCCTTACATTGTCAGAATTTCAGACAAGTTTGTGCAGGTGGCAGCTTTCTTTTTTAAACAAGGATAATCCATAAACATTATCTTCTGAACTACTAAATTTCTTTCTTAAAATACTTAGACTTAGTGAACTTAGTTCTTGTGATCTAGTGTGTTAAGACCCAAGATTTCATACACAAAAGAGCTGACCACACAGCTTTTTGTTATTCCTGGATTCTACATGGAATATACATTTATGCCTGACCAAAAGTTTTAATTTTCTTGGGAAATTTGCCTTTTTGACATTATTTGGTTCCAATATATCTTTTCATTACAGTAGAGCTATTGAGCAATACTCTTAAGTTTCCAAGACCTCTCTATTGGATAGATTGAGTTGAATCCCATATCTGCCTCTACACATCTAACACTGTGAGAGAACTATAATTTAGTAATAAATATTGAAGAATTCTAGGTCACTTATCTTAAAATTATTTTTAAGGAGGTAGTAAAGAATCTTATAATTTATACCACTGTTGAGGTTGATGATAAAGTTTATTCTCCATTAAAAATGCAAGACTTTATTTCTGCTGAAGTCAATCATCTAAATAATTCTTCAGGAAGGTAGATGAGATTTTCTAGAAATATAATAAGTGTAAATTAAAAGATTTTTAGGTCATAGAATCCTCACCCCTTTCCTTCTCAGGACCTGTATTCCTGGCCAAAAAAATGAGCAGTCTTATCTCCCTGGTGGGTTCCAAGTTAAAGGCCTATGAAACAGGTAGTGGTTACTCTCTGGGAGTCCCCTGTGGACTTTATAGATTTATTTAAGATGAAATTTCTAATGGTTTTCAGTTCAGATAGCCATTAGAAATAGGATAGTTGTAGACTAGAAAGGGGCTAAAACTAATTTAGAGACAGGGGAAGAACCCAATAAATATCAAAGCTGAAAGATGCCTTGATTAAGTGTAAGGAGACATGTTTGGGTCCAGGCCTGTTGCCAGCAAGCTGGGATCTTAACAGTCACTTGTTTAGTGGAGCATCCTTAGTAAGGTATTGGACCAGTTTCACTCTGAGGATGGGCTTTAAGTAAGAGAATTTATTTTATAAGCCAAGGAGGCCATTAAAAATAGAATTATTTCCTTGCTATTATAGTCCAAAATACTAATAGTCTTTATAACATTTTAAAGATTAACTTAGTGCAGCTAATAGCACATTTCCTTTTAATTTTATTTACTCTTGAGTGCCTTAAACCCTGTTAGATTAGTAAAGTGCTAAAGAATTTATGACGGCAATGATCATTATAAACTTGGAATGATTACTGGTTTCTATTACATATACAGTAAATATTATACTGTATTAATAATTTTAGATTTATTTGTATCACATGAAACATCTTATAAACCAGTCTTTCTGAAGTTAAATTTCAATCTCTAGCAATAGTATTTTTTTTCTTAAAGAGCATAATATCTCTATATCTTCCTACAATTTTCAAAATAACTTATCCCATACTGATTCCACAGAGCTATATTGACAACTATATAATTTCTGATGTAATCCATATTGACATGTGTGTTAACAACACCTTTGACCACTAACACACTGATGTTAGATATATGTCATGTTGTTAATTACAAATTATTAATTCACTCCACCGATTAACTTGTTCATCATATTTCATTAAGTGGAAGCTGCTTTTGTATTAATGATCATTTCTATTGTTATTACCAACAATCCTCTGGCCAATTAGTAGACACTGGAAGATAGGGTGCGGGGAGGTGTGGATTCCTATAAGAGTAAAAGAACATTTCTCTTGCATGTAATAGTGTTACATTGTAGCCAATATATTCTTTTCCATTAAAAGTTTAAGGGCTTACACAGAAAGACATTGTGAAGATTAATACTTTAGGAGGGTTAGGTGAACAGATGCCAACTCTCCCCCAGGATGTAATCTAGAGGTAAGGTTTCACTGCAAAGTGATTGCAGCTGGATCTGTCATTATAATGAAAGCCTTTGGTTCAAACACTGAACGGAAGAGGGTCCTTTCAAGTGTTAGACTTCCCCCTGCTCCACACTACTGAAGTACATTTTTTTTGTTTTCACTTCCTCTTTAAATTTTATTTTCATTTCCTCTAAGGTAATGTGGCAGTTATCTTAACAAACGTTTTTCATCTTCTGACCTGTGACATAAATTCACCTTTCAACTGCTCTTTCTTCCATTGATCCAGTATTCAAACCTGCATTCCTGATTCTAGTACCCTTTGGCTCTTTTCTGCTTGCCTTCCTATACCTGCCTTATGTTATCACCTATTTGTTCATGTTACACACTGAGTTACAGATACTTTAATATTAATGTATACTTTGGTATAGAAAGGAATATTATTAATCTCTCCCTTTGTTATAAAACATTATTGAAATTGTACACATAAAATAACTCATTATTTCATATATTGAAGGTACAACAAATTTCTGTAAGGGTTTCTTATCTATTTACATAATTAATAGACTTTTTTTTAGGACTATTAATTTGGTATTTTCTCTTCCTTCTAGTCAAAGTGGAACAAAGCCCACCTGTTAAGGGGTCCCTCTCTGGAAAAGTCAACCTTCCTTGTCATTTTTCAACCATGCCTACTTTACCACCCAGTTACAACACCACCAGTGAATTTCTCCGAATCAAATGGTCTAAGATTGAATTGGACAAGAGTGGAAAGGATTTAAAGGAGACTACTGTTCTCGTGGCTCAAAATGGGATTATCAAGATTGGCCAGGGCTACAAAGGGAGAGTGTCGGTGCCTACACACCCCGAGGATGTGGGCGATGCCTCACTCACCATGGTCAAACTGCTTGCAAGTGACGCGGGCCTCTACCGCTGCGACGTCATGTACGGGATTGAAGACACCAGGGACACGGTGTCATTGACCGTGAACGGTAAGGCCTAGAAGGTAGTATAACAGGATACTCAGTTCAGAAGTGTTCGAAACACTACTCAAAAGTAACTATTGCTCAAAGTTTGAACAAGTGGAAAAAACATCGATCATCTCAGCAGTCCATATCTTTCAGCAAAAGAAGAAACCCTGTTATTTGTTTGGGGGTCAAGGAAGGTCACTTTTTGCATAGCAAATTGAATGATTCAGTGTGGAAAATATAGTTTGTATACTGGAAATAGTGAATGCCTGAAGACATGGTATATAGTTCAATATCATTACTCATTATTGAGACCTATTGATATTGCTTTCGAAGACTGTAAAGGCTATCTACATTTTGTTAAAATGTTTCCTTATGTGTGTATGCACATGTACATACACACACACACACACACACACACAATGTATACATGTATATACACACTCCCCAAAAACTTTTCCTTATTTTCCTCACTCTTCTAGCATGATTGTTAAAATCTTTGAGTTTGTTTTTACAAAATATAAATTCTATCTTAATGTACATTGAACAAATAAGGCACAATAAGTAACATGGTACATATTACAGTACCTTTAAAAGGCCAAAACTCAATAAACATTTGAATTGGATCAAAACTATAACTCAGGGAATTTTTTTAAGGTTAATATACTAGTTGTTATCATTGCCTTACAATGAAACATTTGGTTTTAGCCATCTTCCATTGGTGGCTTATATGTCATTTGAATTTAAGTTAGGAGACAAAGCAAAGAAAAATTGCTTTAATTGGGTATACACATAATGCCATAGCTCTTGGAAGCAGAATATTTTGGCAAGTTTCTAAGCAAAATTCTAATACCTAGACATGATGGAACAGATTTTTCTTCCAACCTTCCATTTCCCTATAATATATTTACCTTTTAGAAATATATACAAAGGGCTTTATTAAAACTCTTTCTTGTGTAGCCAAAAGGAAATACTTTAAATTTCAGATGCAACAAATTAATTTTCTGGACATCCTTTTACATTCAGATTCTATTGCTCTCTTCCATAAATCTATTTTTATATTATCCAGGTATCCACTAAATATCTTGTGCTCTTTGCTCTTTTAAGCTTTTTATCATTAATTTTAATTAGCATAGAATTGTTTTATGCTATTAGTATTTCTCTTGATAAATAGGTAGATAGATACATACTATATATAAACATATAATAATATAAATATATTAAATATATATTTTAAATGCCCAAGAGTTTAACTTCTTAAAATTATTATTATTAAAGAATTAACAATGGATTCACCCCTTGCCCCTCTGAAACAATCAAAATCCTCTGCTTAATCTCCTTAGCCACATGAGGTATTCAAATGATCCCAACAACTGCAGATACAGATACAGGCTGTTATTCACTGCCTTGGGCATGGAGGCTCTTTTGTGCCCTTCACTGCCAATCTGCAGTGCACACTGAAGATTTTTAATTATCAAGAAGACTATTTGAAGCTTCAGTCAATATAAGACTAATTTACAGCTGTTCAAATTCTTGCTTAGCCTTAGAGATTATTATAAGTCATTTCTCATACTTATCAAATACCATTGTATATACATCTTGGCAATTTCAGAGTAGTTCTATAAAGGTACAAATTTTCCAAAATGCAGTTGATGATTTTTTTTTCAATATCAGAGATGAGAGCACAAAAGTTAATTGTCAATGCATCCTACTTGGTGCCTGTGTAGATCTTTTTGTGTTGGCCCTGATCACATGTGCTGATCTACGACACGGCTAGTCTGTTCCCTCACAGTTACTTACTTTATTGGCACAGACCTAAAACAATCTAAGTATGGACATGTGGGAGATTCTTATAGTCAGATGTCAGGCTGTGAAAGGCAGACTCTTGTCAACCCCAGTAAAGTACTAGGAATAAAAGGAGAGTGGAAGATATTTCAGAAACCCAAATTCATTCTGCATAACAAAAAAGAAATGTAGTCAAATGATATGACTCAAAATCTCATCCATGAGACCCAGATGCCCCAATTTCTGTTTTCTGGTGATTTCTCAGGCACATTAGCTTGATTTGCTTTGCAGACTTACAGAAGTGAGCTACCATATTTATTCCAGCTGGAAATGGAGATGCTCTTGTTGAAGTGGGAGGAGAGGACCACAGCTCCACCCCAGCTTCTCTTTCCTCAGCCCTTTGACAATTCTTTGAGCCCCGGAGGACAGGAAGAGATACTAGTTTATGCAAGTCCTAAAACACAAGAAAGCGGAATTTGAGACAAGTACCAGGATTCCTGACTTGACTTCAGGACTTCTTTCAGATAAAAGTCCTACATTTTATCTGTCATATGGGAGACCCTAAATTATGCTGGTCAGATAGTAAATATGATAAACATTTGAGTAATACTTAATAGCTTATCCAACATTTTAAAATCCTTTACCTAATTTGAACACCATATTAGTCAAAGAACATAAGCAGTATTAGTCATACTCTAAGGAGGAGGAAATTAAGGCTCAGTACATGATTAAGAATTTGTATGTGTTCATACATAGTGCAGTATCTTTTCCATCTTAGTATATTGTCCCTGGCAGTAAATATGTTTTATGTTTAGGAGGAGTGGTGTTCATGAATGTTCCATATGCTTCTGAGTTGGCTCTGGGAAAAATCATGAATTAGAAGTTGGTTTTGTGGCCCCTTAACTCTTTTTATCCCTTGCAACTACTCTAAAGAGAGTTGTCCAGTGTTCCCATGAACACTATTGAATACTACTTGTATTAGGACAACTGTCCACCTTTTGGGACTTAGTGGCTTAAATCTTTGATTGTATACATGTGAACAGAAAATGTATGGCTAGGGACCTTTGTAATGGAGCACAATGGGACACCCAAGTGAATGGCATTTCTGGGGCTCCTCATATCACCATCATTTTGCATAATGCTACATAAAGTAGAAATAAAGAATTATCAAGACATTATTACCATGTTAGCAATAATTTGATATATTGCTCCAGTGAGAAACTTGGCACATTGTGGTGGCAGATTGAACATACCCATAATTGTTTGCTGCTGTCTTTGCAGGGGTCGTGTTTCACTACAGGGCGGCCACCAGCAGGTACACTCTGAATTTTGAGAGTGCGCAGAAGGCTTGTTTGGATGTTGGAGCAGTCATAGCAAGTCCAGAGCAGCTCAATGCTGCCTATGAAGATGGATTTGAGCAGTGTGATGCAGGCTGGCTGGCTGATCAGACTGTTAGGTGAGATATCTGGGTGCCACAGGCTTTAATTCATCAAGTTGGGAGTGAGAATCAGGTGCTAATTTTTAGTCCTTTATTTCTCCAGATATCCCATCCGAACTCCCCGAGAAGGTTGTTATGGAGACATGATGGGGAAGGAAGGTGTCAGGACCTACGGATTCCGTTCTTCTCATGAAACTTACGACGTGTATTGTTACGTGGACCATCTGGATGGTGAGAGGTTTACATTTCTCTAGTATCATTTGAACTGAGAAAATTGAGGAAAGACCGGGAGCATGTTGGAATAAAAGAAGTTTTCATGCCTGTTTGGATTCTAGTAGCAACACTGAGTTTAAATGACCATATGATTCTGTGGTGAAATAAGCTTAAAGTGGAAAGAGTAGGAGGGGTGTGTAAATGGTTATGCAGATTAGACGTGTCTTTAGTAAATGGCGGGTTTCCTGCCCATCATGCTTCTGTTGGACTGTTTCCAATACACTTTTAGAGTGTTAAGAATAGAAAGTTGTCAGGGTGGTATCTATTCTTGTGAGAACTTCAGGTAAAATCCTGTGATAACAAACCAATGTGATCCAAGTGTTGATAACACCCCAAATTACAACTAAATAACATAAACTAGCCCAAGAAAGGTTTTCATGTTTCACTTCTGTTTATTTTGCTACAACACTGATACTCAGAGCAATTATTTATTCGTTTGGCCAATCAACACATTAAAAAAAAACAACAAAAGCAAAAAACATCTGCCTTGTGGTACGTACTCTGCTGGCTGTTAGGAGTGTGAAGCCAGGTAAGATATAAGCCTTGCTTTAGAGATGCTTAGAGACTGATTGGTTTGGACTATCATTTCTCACTCAGCATGAGTTGGAGAATCTTTTTTTTTTTTTACTTTTTTTCATTGATGTTCTAGTACAGTTGTCTCCATTTTTCCACCACCACTTTCCCCTGCCCTACCCATGCTCATGGTGGGAGATGGAGATTCTTAAAAAGTTCAAGTTCAAGAGTGGCAACATTATCTGAGGGGTGCTTGAGGTTTTATCGTAAAACACATGGAATATAAGTTTCTGTGACTTTTGAAATGGCGTTTCATTTGTATCAATGGATATCTTAGAAGCCTAAATATTTTAATAGAAATATTGAATTGAGTTATACATCTAATTTTGTCTGGGTACATATAAAAAGAGTGATCTCAATTTTCTTATCTATAAAATGAAGAGATTGGACTAGATAATTGCCATGGTCTCGTCATCCAACATTACAATTCCATGATTTTGTGAATTGAATAAACAACCTCAGATCCTGAGAGCTAGGAGAGGAGTGGCTTATGTTTTCCCAATGCCCTGACTAAATTTGCATCAGTGGGCCTGCTTACGAGTGTGGGTCTCCAGCATCTTAACAATCTCATTATAACTATTATTTAATTTCTACATGTATTTTCTAAACCAGAACTTTTTTCTAAACAGTTCTTTTTTTTTTTTTTTTGTACAGTAACAAAGGAAAAAACACATGTGAAGTCCAAACTATGATACGTAGTTTTCTTCTTCCTTTGCTTTAGGTTTCATTTAGAAGGAGAGGGTTGGTAAGAGAATCTAGTTCTAGGAAATAAGTTTGGCTATTGCTATTTCAGTAAGATGTAAATTTGTATTCAAATTCAATAACATGGAATTTGTTTAATCATGGTTGTTTTTTTAAAAAATATTTTATTTACTTATTTTTAGGCAGAGCAGAAGGGAGAGAGAAAAAGAGGGAGAGAAACATCAATGTGTGGACTCTAGTATGCCCTCCACTGGGGACCTGGCCTGCAACCCAGGCATGTGCCCTGACTAGGAATCGAACTGGCGACCCTTTGGTTTGCAGGCTAGTACTCAATCCACTGAGCCACGCCAGCCAGGGCTAATCATGGTTGTTTTAACTTACAATAATATCTGTCAGAGCAATAGTTATAAACATTTCTGGAACATTTCTGGTAATACTGGAACTGATTCAAAGGTAGTTTTGAAGAAGTGTACATAAATTCTAATTACCTAAAAGAGCTTTACCAAGTATCATTGAAATGATGGCTTTCAGGTACAAATCCATGGTCTGATCCAAATATGAATAATTATCACAAGCCAGCCTCCTTGTTGGAAAGACAGGCCCATGTACTCACACTGCTCTCAGAAGGAAAGCCTAAGGCCCCCTCTGTGTGTGTGTGTGCTTCATTCTTATCCTGATGGAGCTACCGAACCCATCTCTAAGGCTGAAAATTCCTTGACTTATTTTGAGATCAACCAGAGGGCTTTCTGCTTCTACAGAAGTCCTAGAAATCCCATGCCTTCTGTAAATACTGTTGGAGATAATACTTTGACAGGATCATTGGGGATCCCTTGCCACTCTAAACCCACTGAAAGCTGGGCCCCTCATAGTCTGTTCAGAGTATTGCAACTAGTGTGTGAGGAGAATTGGAAAGCAGATCTGAGAGTGTGCACACGCAACACAAACAGAAGGACTTACTAGTCATACAGGAGTCTTTTTCCACCTCCATAAACATCATTTCTAAAGCAACTGTTGTTTGTAAAACCAGTGTAGGTTCCAATGTAACCCAGTTGTATTTTGTACAGTTACTTAGGACAAATGTTTCACATATTTGGTGACTGAAAACTTGTGATGTGTAATGTACCATAACTTTATTTGGGTATTTATACAAAAGCAATAGAATTTAAAACTTTTCTTTTAGCACATACAAGTTAGAAGACAGAGATAAAAGAATCAGTGTAAATCCCAATTCAAGCACTGGCTGAAATTTGCGTCAGCCAAGTAACAAGGTTTTTATTTGTTTCATAGAAGGAATTCGACAATTCTGAAAGATACTCAGTATATTTGCAGTGGCATTGTGCTGGAAATCTTTCCCTGCTTGCTTCTGTCCCTTGGAATAATTAGCAAATCTGAGGACACTGGTCTTTTCTCTCTTAACTTGAAATTGGGCTGGTGGTCGTGAGTGGGGCCAGGAGGTGACAGTGACTTTTGTGACTGATGATGTAAGAAGAACACAAGCTCATTCTTATAAGGTCTCTCTCCCTCCTTTACTGAGGTGTGTGTCCTCCCTCTGAACTAAAGGCCATTGGCTAAACTGTGAACTGATAAAAGTTCTTGTGGAAAATTTACTATATACTATTACATCTGGTATTTCATGCCACATTGATAAGAAATTATTTGAAGTGAGCCAAAAATTCATTATAAGAGGTACTAATTGCCATACTCATGGGTATAATAATTCCCACCTCTATTTTATTGTATTTTCAACAGCCAAGTGTGTGTGAGAGGTGGTGGGGCAGGAAACATTAAAGATAGTGACGTACTCGGAATGCATGTGGAATACACAATTATGAACAAGGTAAAATACTTCAGTTAGAAGCTATATTATTCCAGATGGTGTAATGAAAAATCCACTGTAGTATAAAATTAAACCTAGTCTAAGATAACATTAATTTTATTTTAATTTAGTTATTTATCATCCAAGGTATTTAGTTGACAGGTTGTCAACCTACTTTTTTTTCTTATCTCTTATTTTATACTACCATATACATCCTGACATGTATTTCTTTATAGAAGAGAAAAATGCATCTGGTTCTCATTCTAAGATGGTGATTCTAACACAGTTATGCATATAATGCAATATTTCATTGTATTTTAAAAAATAACCTTATAAATATAAAAGATCAATTACATTAGCTATACTCACCACCAAATATTCCACTGGTAGCTTTTGTTCTTAGAAATGGTCTAGACATCAAGGTGGTTTGTAAGCCGCCACACAGTACCAGCATACTGTTACTAAGCAATTGATAGAGTTGAGACTCTAAAGTAGGAATCTAGTAATTATGCTTTATAAAATAATCCTTATTAAGAAGCTTTATCTATGTTTCCTGGTAAAGCAGATTGGGAAAACGTTGAGAAAGTTCCTTCTTAGAAAGTTTAATCCTTGTTTCCTGGTAGGGTGGATTCGGAAAATCTTGAGAGGTTTAGAGAACAGTTGAGATGTTTACATAGCAGACCACTGAGTAAAGCATTAGGGTTATTTAGGAGAGGTAAAGACAGTGCTGAGAGAGGATGCTTGGGAGGCAGTTAAGTTTCTTAGTATTAAGAACCAGAAAGACCTCAGCTGAGCCCCAGCTCTGTTACTTATTCGTTGTGAGATCCTGAGCTACCCTTTTCCTCTCTCAGCTCCAGTTCCTTTTTCTGTGAAATAGAGACAAAGAATACTTACTTTTTAATCATGGTATGAAGATGAAGTGGTTTAATGTGTAAAGCTTTTATCACAGTACATGGCACACAGTAAGTGCTCAATAAACAATAGCTGTTATTATAGCTTATGGATATATGAAAGCTTCTTTATTTCCACTGAGTTCCTGAAAAGAAGAAATGAGTTAAAATTCAACTTCATAAATTACATTCAGTATAACTTTTTTTAATAATGAATATTGTTAAATGTAGAGGAAATCCTGACAAGCTATAACATTTCTTCTCTGGAACTTTCTTAAAACTAAAATGAATCTTAAATGTTATGACTGTAATCCTCTGTCAAAGGCTGAGTCCCCCTTGTACTTTGAAGGATACAGAAGATAACCAGGATGGAGTTGCTTTATAAAGAAGGGTAACTTTACATCAAGGCATTCTGAATATGCTAAATTGTTTGAACATTATTGCATAGTTAAAAATAATATTGTAGCAAAATAAGAACTCCTATATTATCCCTTCTAAATTGTTTGAAATTAGTTTATTCTCTAATAGAACATTATCTTCAGGAATTAATCTGGTGTCCAACCTCACACAAAGGGCACATAAACATGTCCACTTTGTCAATGGAAAATTTAAGTACTTCTGAAAGCGCTTTGTGAGTTAGTGTATTTCTGTGCTGAAAACTGGCAGTTTAATAGGAAGTATTTGTGTATAGTTGTATCTACAGCAGAAAATGATTCCTAAATAAGGTAGATAAAAGTGTTGGAAAGAATGGAGCCCAACGTAAACATTCAGCTGAGAAAACACTCAAATGTTTAAGGGAAACTTTAATTCTTTTTTAATGAAATCAGTGGATTGTTATCTGGTTTACTTATGATAGCAGGTACTTGTAAGACAATAGTTCCCTTTACACAAGGGCTTAATTCTCCCTGCAGATAAACCAGAGGGTAGTAGATGAAGTCAGACTGCTTTATTTCATGGCTGGCCACTTTATCCCCTTGCAAATGAGTCAACACTTCCAGTCTTGTCTCCAGATCTGACAAATGATTGATCCAGGAGATCCTTGCCCTGGGGATCTGACACTGACAACCTTGGGGACCTACATTCTATTCTTCTATAATCTGTATTTCTATGTAGCCCTAGTTTTTGGCTTTTACTTCACCTGGAATAACTACCACCCCAGTATTCTAGTTCCCTGGCTCTCACAGGTTCCCTAAACTTGGACGTATCTGTGTCTGTACATTGATGGGCTCTCTCATTCATTTCAAAGCTCCCATCTGAGTCCTAGTTGATCTCTCTGACCTTCACCATCTCTGAAACTTGAATGTCTGACTATAAATCTGTCCTGCACACCTCCGTGTCTCCTACCACCCTGTGCATTCTGGGAGGGAAGAAACCATGTGTATCCCCACTATCTTCCTGGCACATAGTAGGTGCCCCATAGATGGAGTGGAATAAATGAGTGAATTAATAAATTAACTTCCAAGCAATAAGAGCCCACTCTACTCACCTCACTTTACACTTGTACCTTGGAAAACTTCACTATTCTGCTACTTACTTCCTGCTTTTCCATTGCTCCAGTTTCCTCAGTAGTTTGTTTAATTTCATTTTAGGTCTCTTATATGTAAACTATAAGTCAAATGTCTTGTAGTGTAGATGATTGGAGTTCAAAAGTACACCAAAGAGAACAACAACAACAAAAAAAGAAAATGGAAATGTTAGTTTTTAGTTTTGCATGTCTAACCCTAACCTTTCTTCTGAATTCCATATTCATATTTCTGGTTTGTGAATAATTTTTACGACTCATCTCTGCTTTTGATTCTCACAAATAGTCACCTAGTCCACGTTGTGCAGTTAATTTTCCATTGCTTTCCTCCTCAAGCACAAAATCTGACTGAATTTTGAAGCCCCTCAAACCTGGCTCAGGAGTACCTACTTGACCTCGTCTCCCTCTCTCCAGCAAGTGCCTCCACAGACCCTGTGCTTGCTCCTACCTGCTGTCTGCTTTGGTGTCCTCAGAGAACACACCTCTCCCCCCAGCCATCCAATAGCCTGCTCTTCCCTTGTGCCTGAAAATGCTGCTTCCAAGGGCTCACCTTTGGCTCTTTCATCTCACACTGAGATTTCCTGGCTCTGAAACACTACTTTTCTTAGACCTAGTTCCACATACTTGGTGTTTAATTATCCTCTGGTTGCTTCATATTCATCAGATACAAAATGTTATCTATCAGTTTTATTTCTGCAAAACTGCTCTAAACTATGGGTAGAGATAAGGTGCTCCATCTTCTATCTCTGTCTCAACCACAGTGAAAGACCTATTCCAAAAAGAGACACATAATACTTACTTAAAAAATACTTGGTGGTAATGGCAGTATTTCTCTAGACTTTGTGTTTTTTGGAGACCGCCTCCACTACCGTTCCATTTCTATAATATTTCAAATAAAGCCTTGTCAAGCTTTGTACCAAGTTCTGTCCACCAAATTTACAAGGATTTTTTTACCTTTATTGATTCACCAAGATACTAATTTTTCTCTGTGAATATCTCCTCTCACTTTTTTCTGTGGTATCTCTGAAATAATTCCTTCCTAGAGATACTCTTTTCTGCTCTCCAACACCTCATGATAATTTCCCTTCCTTACCTACCCAGTTAATTGTCCTCTGTGGAACTGATTCCTTTGTATCTATTTATAAATTATAGGTTAATTTTTCTACTTCCCCTCATGTCATAATCCAGGATTGCTCTGTCACCTCCACAGCTTGTCTAATGCCTCCACGTCATTTTTGTATCTGACCCAGAGTCAAATAGAATCTTTCTTTCTGTTATTGTGTCAGCTCTTTTAGAAATGCAAAGCAAAAAAAAATTAGGTAAAGGCCTGATTGTCCTTAAACAGGTCTTAGAGTGACTCTTAGTTCTGGCCTTTTGGGAGGCTTTAACTGGACTAAAATCAGATATTAAATTTGGAAATTATGTGATTTTTTTACCTGTAGATTCTCAAATTGGCTTCTAATTTTAACAGAATTTACAGCATGTAATCCACAGAATACTTCACTCATGAGAGTTATTTAAGAATTAGTGATGCTGAGATTATTCAATTAAACAGCCCCAAGTTCAGCAGATGATTCAAGTATTGATTCTGGATTACAGAACCTCTCTACATTCATTGAGGCTGTTGCCATAAGATGCTGAAAAGTTTTTAGCTATTCTCTGTAGAACTATAAATCATAGATCACAGCTATGGCTATGCTTCTTATGTAGGGTTTGGAGATTAACATAATTTGTTAGGGGTTTGAACCTGAACTTGGAGTTGTTTCTGTTTAAGTGTTTGAATGGTCTAGCAAAATGCCATTGATGAAGGCAATCAGCCATGACACCTCTGGTAAATGACATCTTCATTCAGAGTAGTGACTTCAGTAGATTGACTATGAGGTAATCATAGGTAGGATAAGGAAGGAAACTATTTATAATATGGTTGCTTGTCAGGCATTAAAGAAAAACCCACACCCTCCTTTGTGAACATAAGGTAACTAAGGCACAGAGAGGTTAAGTGATTGCACGTGCCCTGTCCTCTGCTCCACGGCAGTCTGCTCTCAGGGCCACCGAGGAGTCCCCAGCTGGGCAGCAGCCCTCACAGCTCCCCCGAATTTCTGACTTACCACATGAAAGTATCCCATTCTCATCTGAATGATGATTGCATTACTGAATTCATCGCAATGATTGGAATTACTGAATTATGTGGTAACTATTTTTAATTTTTTGAAGAACTGCTAGTTTGTTGTCCAGTCTGGCTGCACCATTAGAAATTTCTACCAGCAGAATTTTGGGGTCCTGCTTCTTTCACTTTCCTGCCAACACTTGTTTTTATCTGACTTTTTTTTTATCATAGGCCTTCTAATGGGTATGTAATAATATCCGATGGTTGTTTCGATTTGTATTTTCATGTTTGCTAATATTTGAGTAACTTTTTATGTGCTTTTTGGCTATCTACATAGTTTCTTGGAGAAATGTCTATTCAGAATCTATGCCTATTTTTAATTGGGTTATTTGCCTTTTTATTACCGAGTTGTAAGAGTTTATAGACTCTAGATTCAGGTGCCTCTTCCGATACTGAATATTATTTGCAAATATTGTCTTCCATTCTGTGAGTAGGATTTTTACTTTCTCAGTAGTGCCCTTTGAAGCACAAAAGATTCTAATTTGTATGAAATCCAGTTTATTGAATTTTTCATTGGTTGTTTGTACTTTTTGGTGTCATAACTAAGAAAACATTGTCAAATCACCAGTCATGAAGACTTAATTCTGTATTTTCTTCTAATGTTATATGACATTTGTTTACTTATATTTTGATCTATTTGGAGTTAATTTTTGTATATGGTGTGAGGTAAGAGTCCAAATTCATTCTTTTGTGTGTGGATGTCCATTTATCCCAGCACCACTTATTGAACAGACTATTCTTTTCCCATTTAACGGTCTTGGCATCCTGTTGAAAATCAATTGGTCATAGATATGGGTTTCATTCTGGTCTCTCCATTATATTCCATTAATGTTTATACCTCTATTTATGCCAGTATTATTGTCTTGATTAATATTGCTTTGTAGTACATTTTCAAATTGGAAAATGTGAGACTACCAACTGTGATTTTCTTTTTCAAAATTGTTTTAGCTATTCCAGGTTCATTGAGTTCCCATATTAATTTTAGGATCAGCTTGTCAATTTCTACAAAGATGCCAGCTGGGATTCTAGTATGGATGTCATTGAATTTCTAGATCAATTTGAGATGTATTGCCATCTTAACAATATTAGCTCTTTGGATCCATGAACATGAAATGTTTTTCTGTTTTTTAAAAATCATCTTTAATTTCTTTCAATGATGAGTTTTAGCCTTTATAGTATAAATTTTGCAGCACTTTTATTAAATTTCGGCTTAATTTTTTTCTTTTTTGTAGAAATGTAAATGGATTTTCCTTTTCCTGCTTGTTGCAAGTGTAGAGATGCAATTGATTTGTATATATTGACATTATATTTTATATCCTGCAACCTTGCTTAACTTATTAGCTCTGACAGTTTTTTGATGGAATCCTTAGGATTTTCTGTAATAGGTTTTTTTTTTTTAAATTTTATAATAATGCCTCAAAAAATCAGGGATGTCTTGACATAAACTCCTTGAAGCGTGTGACAGTCATTGCGTTAAGGTTTTGATGTTAAGGTCTCCTCAACTACCGAATTCAAAGAGGTCCTTTGAGAACACAGTGGCCATTTACCTCTCCACTGTGAGACCTAAAAAGCCATGTGCACACAGATGCAAAAAGTAGGCTGATTCTCCCGTGCTGACCTGCAGAGGTACTGTACCTGTCAGATCAAATGACATGTTCAACCACTTACATATTTTGAAGACAGAGGCACCCAGATTTTTTAGAACTTCCGTCTCACTCTAATTAAAACCTTACTGCTCTATCAATGGGAAAGAATAAGATCGATATCCTGAAAACCATAAAAATGTGTTTAATTTTAGTGGGGCTTCCTTGTCTTTCAGCCTTCAAATTGATGTCTACGAGCGCTGTGTAATAACACATGGACAAATGTGTGGCTTCCTTTTCCTGTGCATGTTATTTGATTCAGAGAATGTTAGCTGACTATCAAAGCTGACTAAGAAAATTTTCTAATAATTAATTAGAGCTTACAAACTTCAGAACCTAGAGTCTATGCTTTAAGCCACGGTATGCTTCTACTTCAGCCTAAGACAAGGGAGAGGTTGGAAAAGCACTGATCTGGCTTTCTAGTCTCACCCCCTCACCCCCACCCCCCTCAAATTAGAAACATCACCAACCTCACACTGGAAATGAAGTGAAGTTACTTTGGCAGATCAGGGGCTTTCTTGTCACTGTTAATGGTAAGTTGGTGGTCTCTGTGAAAGTTAAAGAAACAAATCTTAGGGGGAATCAACACGCTTTTTGTATCATCTGCAAATATTAGCCCTTAGAAGATTATATAGCAGTGTATGTTAGCTGTTAACCACACATGTGTGGCTGATGGGTTTCATGATCCAGAGGATAATGAGCATTAGTCTTCATTGCTTTGATCTTGTGTACGTAGACGCAGGCAAAAAAATGAGACAGAGAGAGAGAGAGAGAGGAAAGGAAGAAAGAAAAAAGAAACCTCCTTTGAAAAAACTTAAAAGTCAAAACTTCAAAGCTAATGATAATTATGTTGAATTGTTTTTATCACTATAGTACTTGCCATATACTATAAGTTGTTTTATTATCGTACAGGCATTTATAAGCTCATTTCATGTGCCTATTTGCAGCTCACACCATATCTACTTTTGCATATATTTATTACTTATACACCCTTTTGATCCAAATAGCAGGAAGATGTACAAATCTTGAACTTATAATGAAAAGATAAATCGGGAAGTTCTGTTCTCAGATGAACCAAGGGAACCATGGTTAATTTACAAGAGCTAATTTTCAGGCCAGATAGTTCCGGACTGAAGGGTTATGAGCACAGATAAACAAAAGAAGCATAAACATTTATCACATTACCCAGCAAACACATCCAGCTGCAGAACTGGGGCAAGGTCTCAGCTTTGACTCTCACAGAGAGAGTCTGTTGGCTGCAGACTGGGAAGGAAGTGAGTATCACCTGTGGTCCGCTGATGCCCCTTTCCCTTTTCACCTGAGTGATCACAGGGAACCATCAGCAGCAGTGGAAGATTCTATCCGCCCTTTGCTCTAGACACTGGCCCATTAACAATTTTTCTGAATTACTCCTGGGGAGCAAGTCTAGATTTTGAAGAGCATGGCTCATTTTTTATGTTTTGATTTGTTGTTGTCATTACTTGCCTTTTCGGTATGTGTCATTGTTGAGTTAGCTAGGAAACAGCTTTCCTATTTAGAAATCAGAAATACAGAAAATGAACATGCATGGTCCAGTTTCTAGGAAGTCTTAGAGCAGTTGGTTGTCAAATTAAAGTTTTTTCCTTGTTAATAATTGTGATGAAGTTAATTCCCATGATTAAGATGAATTCAGTTTGTGGAATGTCAACAGATGTTAAAGTCTCAGCAGTATCTTCCAGTTTCTTCCAGGACATCCCTAGGAAGTTGAAATAACAGGAATATTCAGAGCCACAGTATTTAATTTTCAATTTAGGAAAAGTATGTGTTAAGAAGACTACATATATGTTTTTCATAAAATATGCACATTAGCCTGTGTGTGAAAACCTCTGTTCTACATTATATCTCACATGGATGCTAATGTGAATGCCTATGTATCTACCTTATTGCATTCTTACTTATAACAAATTAACTTGACATTTTATCTTAAGTAATGTATTGTTTTGTGTATATAAAAGATACTTTGCGTATTTCTTTCCTGACATTTTTTTGCCTTCTTTATCTGGAGAAAAATGAAGTATTCTCTCATAGGTAGATAACATTTGGAAACGTGTTCCAAATCTGTACTCTAGTTACAAATTTGATAAGTGTCTTATAGATGTAGCTGCTTTGATGAGGTCACTTCTGGACCTTAATAGTGGGCTCATTGTCAAGTTATAAATGTGATACTTGCCTTCCAGGAAGGCAGTTATCCAGTAAATCCCAAATACATGAAATTGTTTAGTTACAAGTATTCAGATGTAGACATAGAACACAGCCATGCCCTGGCCTAATAAAACAGGGTTTTCTCTCACTGAAGGTTTTGCTTTCCCCCTTCTCACTCTATAGGTGGTATTGTAATAAAAACTCCGAAGGAACTTTTATTGCCTACATCAGAGGCAGAAAGGTGCCTTTAAGATGCCCTCAGGGTAGGAACTTACACAACCTGCCCAATTAAGTCGAGCTGAAGAGAAGCCAAGCGAATGCACTGGGTTACTTTTCTTGGTTCCCCATGTTTGCTTTCTCTTTCTGTTGTTCTTTGGTTCCTGATATGGTTTTGCCTCTGGATTTTAGATTTTATCTTTTGATGCATCCTCTTGTGATTATTCATTTTTAGATCAAGACCTGTTATTTTATTATTACTGGCCTAGGCTCAATATGTAACTGTCTAATTTCATTTCACCATGCTATAGTTTAAAACATATAGTTTGACCTGTAAATAATTCCTAACTATAAACTTAAAAGCTGAAAGAAAACCCATAACAAATTTGAAAATCTTAATGTCTTGACTGCTTCCTCAGTGTAACAGTGGTCATTATGTAGGGATATGGCATGAAGAGACGTGCCTGCGATTAGTTATGGAGGAGAAAACCCGATGCTTTAAGTGGCTGTATCTTGTTTTACTTTTTACAAAAAGATATTTTTAAGAAATAATCTATGTTTGGCTTAAAAACTGTCTTAGACACTTCATCAGGTCTCCCTGCTCCATCCCAGCACCCTTTGCTCACTTGAAGTCTTTGAAGCAACCGTGGGAGACAGTGAACTTAATATGCTATTTGCTTTGTGCTCTCTTTAGTTTTTTGGCCCCTGCTTTGATTCTGTGTGGTTACCTGATCCGCTTACTCTACTTCTACCTTGAGCAGGTTGACAGATAGGCAACCAGAAACTCAATACTAAGTTATAGTTGTTGTGGGTCAACTGAAGTTCCTTTTCATTGAAACACATATGTCTCTAGAGTAATGTTTTTGAAACTATTCCAAGAGAGGGATCTATGGACTATTGAGTAGTATTCTGTGAAAAAAGGAGAGTTCTCTGGCCAAATGGTATGGGACTCCCAGTAAATACTAAAACTTCAAATGCTCGGAGGAGTCTTGCAGAAAGGAAGCCTGTCAAATGACGCGTGTCTGTTTTCTCACCGCGGTTGTCCACGGAATGCCTAGTTGCACCTCAAGGCTCATCGGTTTTCTGTGGAAGACACTTTTGGACAATGTTCTGTCTTTCTAAGACAATGATGTTCTTAGAAGTTGAACTATAAGTTAGTGATATTCCTGATCCACATCTTCAATAGTAAGTTTTTTTTACAGACTGATTTGAGAGAGAGAGAGAAACATCAATTCCTTGTTCCACTTGTCTATGCATTCATTGATTGGTTCTTTTCTGTGCCCTAACAAGGGATCAAACCCACCATCCTGGTGTATAGGGACGACGCTCTAACCAACTTAACTACCTGGCCGGGGCTTCAACAATAAATTTTTAATAGGTTAATTGTAATTTAAACAGCAGGCCATCTGCATTTGTATTATGTTAGATAAAAACCATAGGATGTCAAAGGATTATCTAATTAAAACCAGGCATCCAGTGAATTAAAAAATAAATTTGACAGGAAGTTATAGAACTTCCTTTTTGTGTATGTATGGTTTGAGTTTTAGCATGAAACTGAGGCCAGGATATTCTGGCACATTTTAGAAAAACATATGATGATCTGGCCTTAATAGTTTGAGGTTAATACGTGAGAAGGGCAAAGTTTGGATGTTTAATATATCAGTTTGGATATAGATTTAGTGTTAATCACAGGAGTACCGAGATACAGTAAGATCATTCTATAATGTGAATGCTTCACCATATCTTAGTTTTCTGTGATGCACAAGGTAATGTTCATGTTAAACAGTTATAGTTTAGGAGTCTTAGATATTTTTTGGGATTGAGTTAAAGGAAATGTTTTTCTCATTATTTTAAATAAAACAACAATTATGACATGTACATATCTTTCTTTATAGATGAAGCCTTTTAATTCTCACCTTAAAATAAGTTCAATGCCAGTTAAATATTCCTTTTTGAGGGGTTCTGAGTTACACAAGACTCAATAGTAATGCATCTTCCAATATTTTTTAAAAAATTTATTTGCCATACTTAAAAGATTTCTACATATAAATGAAAAGAAAAACAGGCAGCCTTAGAGGAAACAGAATTTAATCAAATAAGTAAAATAATTATTTCATGGGTATTGGGTAAATAGATGAAAATCGTATCCTCCAAAAATGAATTAAATAATTGATGTTTTGACATAAAGTCAAATTTAACAAGAGTTTCTATATAAAAAAGTTCTATAAGCAGACCTTTATGATTTAATAATAATAAGAGAATTCCCTTTTTATCCTGCCAGCCCCCTTCTGAAGGCTTTCTTTCCCTTTAACACCACAACTATGTGTGTTGTTTCAGACAGGAACACTGTGACCCATGAAAGCGTGCTGCCATTTTTCTTCATTAGCCCTTTGGTCTGGCCACATTTGGAGAAGTTGATCTCCCCCAACTGATCGGCTAACCTAGGTGTTTGGAGAAGCAGTTTTACTCAATTAATTATATTTCCGTGCCCTGTTCTGGCTGGCTGATCATTCCTGTTACTTAAGAGGAACAGTAGTTTTACCTCAATGTAGAAGCACCTCACAGGGCAGGAAACGAAGGCCACAGAAACGATATGCCAGCTGTAATAACAAACCCAAGCGTTCCAGCTCAGAGGGAAGCAGGTTGGCACACTGCCCTCCTTCACACTTGCGTTCCTTTCAGGCTTAATGCAAGTGTAAGACGAAGTGAGTGAGGCTGCTCAGGGCCGCACGGACCAGTCTATCCGTCTGCCTTTCCTCCCCTGTTGCTTTATGCCAAACCCATAGGTGAAATCAATCACCTGTTCCAGACGGCAGCTCCCAGAGCCCTGCCACAGAATTAGCTTTATTTAATGTGCTGCTTGGGAAGCGGGAAGAAAAAGAGCACCTTGTGTCTTAACAAGAACTTGAAATGGAATCCATTTAACAAATATTATGAAATACATACCTGTAACTGGTCTTGTGACCCTTATGCTTTTAAAACTTATTAGGGAGGGAGACATTGAAGAAATGGGGAGGGGGAAATTTACATGCTTATGTGTATTTTTAGATTTGAGGTTACTAACCCTTCCCAGACTAGATCATTAAGTACAAACCTATTCACACCCCACTGTACCTTGTTCCGTCAGGTAAAAGTTGTTTTTCTGTCTCTTTTTCAAACAGCTCTTATTGGGATTTGAGCAGGTATGATCAGCAGCCATTTCAGATTTATAGTGAGAAAAGCTGATATGTATGATTTGGCTATTTTCCCCATAACTATTTTTTCTTGTTTTATAAATCTATCACACACTCGCAGAGAGTAGTGCCTCTATTCATTTTAAATAATTGCTTGTTACATCTAAGTTTGGTCATGGGAAGCCCTGAACCCTGAGAGCTCCGGAGTCCCAGCTGTTTAATATCCCATAGAATCAGAAAGTGGCCGTGGTGGGGTGGAAACAGGACCCATAGCTGCTGCAATAATGGGCTGTCAATGTTTCAGCTTCCTCTGCATTTCATTTTATATCCCTTCTCCTGCCTGCTGTATTTGCTTAGGTAATTCTAATGCTGCCTCTGTCTTTTTAAAAAGGCACTTGTGCTCAGGTGTGGAAAACATCATTTAATTTACATCGAATCATGTTCAGCCAGTTGTTCTGTTACCCAAGGAAAATTCCAATTTAATAAACTGTCTGGCATTTCAGAGTATTTTATTATGGCACATTGAATGAAAATAAACATATTCTTAGTTAATTGGGCCCAGTGATTAACAAAGTAAGTGACCAGCCTTTCTTTGTTAATCAATAAGCAAATATAAGAGTCTCTCAAACTTAGAGCCCCTGATGGCTTTGTGAGAAATGGAGACACACTCCCTGCCCTAGACGGATTGCAAAACTCACCTCCCTGGGCAGAGCAAGCAGAACAAAAGGTGCCACTTCCTCCCAGGGGAACTGGAATGCCTTTGGCTGGGTGAGTGGGAGCTGATGGTCCACATTCACTCTCCACCCTGACCGTGTGCAGGCAGTCCCCTGCATAACAATCCCAGCAGTCCTGAGCCCCAGATGGGAAGGCAGGTAACAGCATTCCATTCTGATTGTATCCTTTCTTGACTTCAGACCCTGGAGGTTTTCTTGTTTTGTTGTTTGATTTGATGGGACTTAATCCTTTTTGATAATAGTGGTATATGAGAAGTAACGTCAGAAAATTACCATCTGATTTTAGGGTAAACAAAGTGAAATGCCCTCAGTGACAGCTCAGTACAGCTTTTCCTTCCCAGTTTGCAATGTTAATAAGTACACCACAGGCTCCTTCATTAGAGGGAAAACCCGTTTCTTGACAATAATCCAGACATCCACTTGGAAAGGTTTGTTCATCTTAAAGAGTTAACTGTAACTTTATTATCAAATGACTGTTTCTATGGCCTTTGGTATATAGGAGCATTCATTTGATAATAAAGTATATATATATGTATATATGAAAATTTTGGGGTATGTATTATTTCTTATCACACACAAATAGCAATAAAATTAAGTAACTATTATGTTTTCTGCTTTAAAGTGTCAGAAGCTGCTGCCATGCTGTGAAAAAGTATTACGTGCATTTCCCCTACACCCCAAACTGGAAAGAAATGAGTAACCAAACTTAGGACTTTTTTTCCTCTTGTTATTTCAGGTGATGTGTTTCACATCACTGCTCCCAATAAATTAACCTACGAGGAGGCTGAAGAAGAGTGTGCAAACCAAGATGCTCGGCTGGCGACAGTGGGGGAGCTCCAGGCGGCTTGGAGGAATGGCTTTGACCAGTGCGATTACGGGTGGCTGATGGACGCCAGTGTTCGCCACCCTGTGACTGTGGCCAGGTCCCAGTGTGGAGGTGGTTTACTTGGGGTGAGAACCCTGTATCGTTTTGAGAACCAGACAGGCTTCCCTTCCCCTGATAGCAGATTTGATGCCTACTGCTTTAAACGTAAGTGTTTGATACCTTTTTCAATGTTACAGATTTAAAAAAATACTTTGAAGGCATGCATTGATGTTCAACTAGCAATTGGATGGATTCCATATCTTGCAGTGTGTGCACAGAATGGAAAGAGTTCAGTAATTTTCAAAAGCAATCAAATGGAACAGCAGTGATATGGTTTAAGCAATGGGAAGTTTGACAGATGGTTTTATAAAGGGGATAAGGACATGTCAAGTTGAGGTCTTAACTGTGCCCCGTTGCACCATGGAACACATTACTGAGTAGTTAATTTATACTAACCATAGTCCTCAAATGCAATTAGATAATTGGTGCTATAATGCTGAGGCCAACTGTGGCTGAGTTGCATCCTTGAATTCTGTTTATGTTGTCTTTGGTATGTCACTCTTTGAAATGGTGGAGAACTTAAGTATCAGTAATTGCAGGTGAGTACTTGTAACTGACATGGATAATCATAACGTTCAATTAATGCCTAAAATGAACCATTCAATAAATAAAAATCTCTATTTATCTCATTTTGTCTCAAATAAGAGAAATATGTGCCTTCTAATAAACAATGCTCTAGTACCAATTGACACACAATATATGCTTTTTGCAAGGTGTGACATAAGCTATCTTCATTAGGTTTAATACTTGAAATTCATTTTAAATAAGATTTTTCAACATTCATGATATAGTTATTTAAATTTTTCAAGTGATCTTAAATTATTTTATCAAAACTAGTCACATGATAGAGTATCATACTTGTAGAATGTTTAATTAAACAGACAAGTAATCCAGAGTCTGTTATTACTGTCGGGACTGTCTCATGACAGCTAAAAAAAGATCTCCTAGAATTTTGGAGTTATGTTTAAGATAGAGCCATGTTATATTGAAATGTAGTGAAAAGTTTTTACTAAGTTTCTAATACATCTTGTTATAGCAATATGTAACTGAAATGAATGGAAAATAGCTTATTATGTGATTGGTTTCTGAAGTCAAGTACACAGGCATTCTTCATCAGCCGAAAAGACGCAGCTGGGGAATCTGAGGAGCCAGCAGAGTAGATGTTAGAGCCACGAACAGGTGTGATTTCACATACTGCTGTCTTCCGGCTCTGGTGCCTCTGCTTAGATCTCCTCCCACGAGCTCAACTTTCTGAGTGTTAAAGCCACGAGTTGTGTATCCGTGCAATACAAATGGGCCGTAAAAAGCCACTGAAAATACTAGCTTTTGTTTCTAAACCCTGAAACAAGAGAAAAAGTCTTCCTTAATCATTTCTAGGAAAACAAACAAATAATAATAACAACAACACTTTATCCCTAGAAGTAGAAAGACACATTCTCATAGCAGTGATTTTTAAGTAGTTCAAGCTCTGCGATCAGGGTCACAATAAGTGACTGACATGACTGAGGGACAACGTGAGACGCGGTGCGTTGGGGTGAAGGGCTTAGAGAGGTGAAATTAGGCAAGGAGTAGAATTCTCCAACATCACCAGTTGCTGGAGTGTATTTTTCTGTGCTTTATAAAACTGGCACTTGTTAAACAGTTTTTTTTCTCCCTGAGGGTAAAATTTAAACCAAAGCCTGTCTGTAGCATGAAGAATTCATCCTGATGTATTTTAAATTATTTGTTGAATGAGGAATTCACATGAATGTATGAAATAGCAAGGTACTTAAATTCCAATAGAAAAACTGCCTCCTAAAAATCTACATAAAAATCTTTAAAAGTTGGAAAGTTTAGATCTGTTGTTTTCTCTCTTATTCATTTGAATCTATGTAACTTGGACATATATAACTTATATATGTCAAATTTTGGTTATTGTTCCACCTAAGCTAGAGGCTAGATTTTTGTTTTTTTCTTCTCTACCTAAGCCCCTATCACATTCGAAATTATTCAGCACATAAAAGGCTTAGAATGTTTAGTCATAACACAAAAACCTTTCTTAAAGCACACACAATGCCAACAGTTTCCCCAAATTTCTAATTCAATTTTCAAAGATTCTTCTACTATGTGGGTATGGCAAAAGTAGGTTTATAGTTGTGTGTTCACAAAAAACAAAAGTTTATTTTTGTATTATTATATATGATTATATTATTTTTCACATGAACAACTGTAAACTTATTTTTGACCTACCCTGTATATCATATACAGTGTCTTTTCATATACATATATTTTAATTTGAAAAATATTCTCAAATGACTTGATTGCTGTCCACTTTTCCCACACAGTAGAGTAGTGACTAAATTCTGTAGGGTAAACTTTGTGGGAGTTGTAGCTTTAACGACAGTTCCAAAAGTGATTTCCAAGATGTACAGTTGGTTTGATAAAATAGAGGAATTTAGAAATATAGTCATTTTTCTGGTTTGCTTTTACCAAATGCAGAAAGTATTTTTATAGCCACTTCTTGGTGAATGAACAATAACAAATCTCACTTTGCTATAATTCCCTTTTTCTTCTAAAATCATTGAATTATCAGCCATTAATAATGGTTGATAATGCATATAACTAGAATTTATTTCTGTCAAATAGGTATTAAAAACCAGTAAGTAAACATCTTTGTGAAGTGAAGTTTTCTTCTGTATTGCCCTGTGATGATTAAACTAAATTGTATACTTTTGATTTTTCTATGACCTCAGAGTTGAGCAAGTTATGTGAAAGTTAGAGTTAAACAGGGTGTTGAAATATCACCCATATATCCCCAAATTTAAGTGAATCAAAAGCATTCAAGACATGATAATCTCTCATTTGATATTATTAATGATTTCCAAGACAGGGAGTAGAGCATGTTTCCTAGAAAACCCATTCTAATACCCCATTACCATCACTCAGAGAGTTTTTTCTAATTATCTAAATCTGTCGTATTAGAGTTTGAGACCATTTTTCCTTTTTCAATTGGAAACCAAAATCTACAATAAATAACATCCACCTCTATTATTGAACACAATTGTTCACTTGACCCTCAACTGAAACAATGTTCTTGTTTTGAAATTTCAATGTCTAAACCTCCAATCACCCATGTGATCTTCCTTTGTATCTTCCTTATTTTCATATCCGTCTGTTTGATTACACTTGGAACTAAAAGCAGTGGCCTCAGCAAGGCTAAATAAGTACCCACCAGTTCAGATGCCATCTTGCATACTTATTTGTTTACTTTTAAACTTGGCCGCCCTTCTAACCTACAGTCAGTTTATCTTATTTGTGCCCTATAATCTCACCATAGGCTCCAACATTTATCCTTCTCTAATTGGTATTTTTAAAGTGTTTTTCTGTTTACTGAATTTGAATCTGTTAGCATTCACTCATTCATAAAACTTTTCTCTAAAAGTTTGAATTTTAATCTCATAGTTTCAACCTGTACTTCCCCCCAACAGTGAACCCAGAATCAACCTATCCAATATCCATTTTATTTGTGAATCCCTATGTTTATAATTACTTATGCATAAACATTTAATCAGAAGAATTTGAAATTAGTCATTTCCCTGTAATGTAGGTAGTGTGGGCATGAGTTAAATCAACGAGCATGCTGCTAATAGGGTTTTTATATCTTATTAGAAAAATCTGCCTGATGTCTAACAGAGAAGATAGTCCATGTGACATAAAATGCCAGGAGTGCAGTGATGTGAAACATCTGTGTGGTAGACAGCTGCAGAGGTTGGAAGGGAGCTTTTGTGGGAAAGCGACAGGCTGATTTCCGTTGGTTCCTCAGCAATGGAGTTAAGAGGGCACTGGTAGTTTTCCAAGACAAAAACTTCTCCATGGGGATGCTACTTCTGCAGGCATTGTATTCTCACCTATGTAATAATCATCATTATTACAGCAACATTTATGGTATCAGACATATTTATATTTTTAAAAATGATTTTTTGGGGTGGGGGAAATGGTTGAAACAAATGGCACAGATGAGGAAATATGCTGAGTTATGATGGAAATCAGCTGTTAAATTGATATAAAATTCATCTGACCCCAAAAGGAAGTCTGAGGTTTTTCATTCCAAATAGTATAATTAATTAACTTAATTATAGGCAGACATTTTAACAGGGCTCTAAAATTTTTGAAAACCATTGTTCTTTTTTTTTTTTTTTTTAAATTATATAACTTCTGGCTTTGTAAAGGAGATTCTCTGAGACTTAATAAGTCACTTTACTGTGCTCCCGGCCTAGGTGAAGCCAATCCAAATGCTACAGTAATAACTGAAATGACATAGTCATTAAGTTTTATTTTAATCTGAGCCCTTCAGTTTTCAAACACTGTATGAGTATTTTCATAGCACCGTAGAAGTTGCTAGCACAGAACTGGGGTTGGAACGCACGGGGACCTGGTTCACAGGCTCCCTGCGTGGCTCGAATGCACTCATCACCTCCCGTGAAGTTAACCTCACCAGTCATGGAAACACTCAGAGGAAAAAGGCAAGATTACCTTTTTGGTTGTTAATAATATGATTAATTTTTTTTCTAATATGCAGTGTCGTAAGAGCTTATATTATGTTTCCATGGGAACTTTCTCTGTATGTACATTTTACTATTTCCCAAAAGAATGCAATTATAAGACAAACATGATATTTGGCAGTTAAATGAGGTAACAGTTATGGAATTTCAGAGGATATAAATAATTGAATTAAAAGGAAAAATAGTCAACCACACTTTGGTTCCTTAAGTTGCTCATGTCAATCAAAATAGAATGAAGCTTCTTCCAGTAAATGAATGAAAAAAGAGCGTTCCTTTAAAAAAAGAAAAATGATATTTAACATAGTTTGATGAGTTCAAGTCTTTTTTTAAGTTTCGTGTTGTTTAACTACAAAAGGATAAATAGTGGCAGACTTTAAAGATTATTTAAGTGCACTATAATGTAAATAGCCACCAAGCTTTTTTACAAAGTTGTTTAATCTGGGCTATGACAGCTCAAGTCTGATGTACAACAAAATAACATCATCTTATCACTAAATTTTTAAACAGACTTTATTTTTTAGAGCAGTTTTAGGTTCACTGCAAAATGGAGTGGACAATGCAGTGACTTCCATGTGCCTCCCACCCCCTAACATGGCCTTCCCCATTACCTACATCCCCTCCACGTTCACACAGTTGATGGACCCATGTGAACGCATTGTAACAGCCAAAGCCTATAGTTAACATGTGGTTCACTCTTTGTGTTGTATATTCTATAGGTTTGGACAAGTACATAATGACGTGTATTTACCATTCTGTTCATCCAGAACAGTTTCACTGACAAAATTAAGTTTTAACACAGTAGAGGGAGCTCAGAGGTATCCCGTTTTGTTTCCCAAGGACTTCTGTTTGGGGGTTATTAAAAGTAAGACACAAGATAGCATAGGTACGACCGGCTTACAGCTCTTACCAGGGGGACAGGCATTACCTATACAACTAGTTCTAAGTCATAAAGGATATAGCAAAACAACAACTAAGGTTTCCTCAGAAGAGCTCCTTCTGAGTTTAGTGGCAGCTAGTTTTTGATTTCTGAAAGTCTGAATTTTGGGGAAAAAGTAACAGAATCTTCCTGTACTAAGCTGGTACACTTTCCCACGTTGAGAAGGAAACTCGCCTACAACACTGTCACTTTTATACACAGTTTGAATTTCTTTAAACAGTCCAGGCCATTCTCTGTAAATCTGGATGCCTTATAATGTAGCATTTTATGATGACAGGTTACTTTTTATTGCCTGAGCCTATTCTTTCTGATGCTCAGGGTTGTTTCCTGGGATTTGTAATTACAGACCTAAAATATATCATGTGGGTACTTTATTTCCTGTTCTCGTTTCGGTTTCATGCTAAAGTAGGCCTGGAACCAAGACCTTTAAGAGTTACAGACACACTGTGTAGAACATAGAACGAGAGGTAGAACTACAATAAATACTAAGCAGCCTCTGCCAGAAACATTTTACTATTATTTATTAGAAACAAGGCTACACTAGAGTTGAAAGGAAGGGAAGACAAATGTCCAACACCTGGAGTCAAGTGAAGGGTGGTATTAAAAAGTTTAATATCCTGTTTTTATGACACCCTCCATGTTATGGACCGTAAAATAGTTTATATGTAACTTGGGTACATTTGATGTGGCTTTTTGTTGTTTTGTAATCTGAGGCACTCCCTTTCCCCTGAGACATTATGCAGCTTGAGAAGGAGGGAAAAACCTGGTGACAGAGTACAGAAGCTTCCAGAATAGTAGTACTAAGTTCTCCAACTAGGTTTCAAGTTGTTGCTGTAGTTTCTGATAAGTCGCCTACATATTATTTCCAAACTCTGCATTTATACATTTTTAGACATCTCCTGATCTTAACATGATATAATATTCAATTTCCTTAACCAAGAACAGTTGATCATGTCTATGGGTAAAAGCAATGATAACCTTGCAATATAAAACAAGTGACCAATTGGTGACTATTAAATGTTCAGCTTTCATTGAGCTTAATCAGTATAGTTTTTAGACTCCCCTCCATCACAAAACACTTTTAGGTCACCCCCAAATATACAGCAGCACTTAACAAACACTGGACATGCAGCTTTTTATTAGTGACTTGTCTAATCAACTCTTTGAAATTATTTTCTAGCTAAACAGAATATATCAGAGGCTACAACCATCGATCTGAATATCCTTACAGAAACCGCATCACACAGTTTATCCAAAGAACTACAAATGGTACCTGACAGAAATACACCAATCACCCCTTTAATCACTGACTTACCCACCATTACAACAAAGTTAACTTCTGTGGGAAACATGGTCCATTTTGAACAGAAATTCACAGTTCGGCCTCCAGCTGTCATACACAGATTAGCCACAGAAACACCCACACCTGCTGCGGGCACGGAGAAGCCTTGGGATGAGGACTATTCCTCGCCTTCTGCTGCAGGACCACTCGGAAAGCCAGACATACATGAAATTAAGGAAGAAGTGTCCCAAAGTACAACTGTCATCTATGATCATACTACTGATTCATGGGATGGCATTACAGAAGACACGCAAACACAAGAATCAGTTACACAAGTTGAACAAATAGAAGTGGGTCCCTTGGTAACATCTATAGAAATCTCAAAGCACATTACTTCCAAAGAATTCTCTGTAACGGAAACACCATTTGTATCTACAACAATGACCCTGGAATCTGAAACTGAAAAGAAAACTGTAAGTGCTACTTCTGAATCAGTGACCACAAGCCAAGAAGATGGTGGTGAAGATGGAACATTTACAGTTAGACCTGGCCAGGGCACCTCGGTCTTTAGCCAAATACCCGAAGTCATCACAGTGTCCAAGACTTCAGAAGACACCTCCCCAACTCAGGTAGAGGACGCGAAGTCAGTCTCAGCATCAACGATTGTCTCACCTGTAGCTGTGCCTGACAGTGATGATTCATCCAAGGACAACTGGGAAGAAAAGCAAATTAATGGTAAGAAAACTGAAGATTTTTTTGGCCAGTATGTATCCACCACACCTTTCCCATCACAGCATCATACAGTCATAGAATTGTTTCCTTATTCTGGTGATAAAATATTAGCTGAGGTAATACCCACAGTTACTCATCCCTCTCCACACACAGAAATGACACAAAGAAGAGAAAGAACAGAAACACTAGTACCAGAGATGAGAACAGATACTTATGCCAATAATGCAATACAGGAAAAGATAGCCAAAGATCCATTTATGGGAAAAATAGAGGAAGAAGGCTTCTTTGAAACGAAGTTCCCCACAGCTTCCTCAGAGCAAATTCATCTTACAGAGTCTTTGGTGGAAGTGACCACATCCTTTGATTCGCCAGCAATGACACCAACAAAGCTGAGTGTGGCACCAACAGAGGCAAGAGATGTGGAGGAAGACTTTACAAGAACTCCAGTTGGATTAGAAACAGATAGATACTACAAAGATACTACAAAGATAGTACAAGATACTACAAAGTATGATGAGGGTGTTACAACAGTCCATTCGGCCCACAGCACTTTAAATGTGGAGGTAGTCACTGTATCAAAATGGTCACGGGATGAAGATAATACAACTGCAGTGCCATTAGGGTCCACAGAACAGGCAGGCTCTCTGAAATTGCCCCCTGCCTTACACAAAACTGCAGGAGTGAGTGGGAAGGATGAAGACATCTCAAGTTCCACTCAGGATGGAAGAGATAAATTTACTCTTATCCCAGATAGTATTCAAAAACCATTAGAGAAGTTTACTGAAGAAGACCCAGCAGACCATGGGAAATTCACAGTTAGGTTTCAGCCCACTACATTGATTAGCATTATAGAAAAGTCAACTTTGAGAGATTCTACGACTGAAGAAAGAGATCTACCTACCCCGTGCACGGAAGGTCGAGTTGCTCAGGCAACCAGAGAAGGAAGTGCTTTGGATGAAGAAGATACGCATGTCTCTAAACCTGTAGCTACTGTCCCCCAGTCTGCACACACTTCAGGTGTGGAAGGATCAGCATTTGTTAATCACAGCCGCACCCACGAGCCTACTACTTATGCACATACTTCCCCTACCGTTCCTCTTTCTCTAATTCCCAAGACAGAATGGGGAGTGTTGGTACCTTCTGTTTCATCAGAAGGTGAATTTCTAGGTGAACCCTCTCAAGACATACATGCCATTGGTCAGACTATTTCTCCCGAAACTATAAGAACACTGCCAGGCATTACCCAGGGAACAACTCAGGAAGAATTCCCTTGGAAAGATCAGACTCCAGAGCAACCAGTTCCTGCTCTTGGTTCCAGAGCCAGCACAGCCAGGGAGGCAACAGCACCTTGGGATGAACGGGAAAGTGATGGGTCAGTGTATACTGTCTCTGAAGACCGAGTAGTGACGAGTTCAGAGAGAGTCCCAATTTTAGAAACAACTCCCATTGGAAAAATTGAACACATGATGTCTTATCCACCTGGGGCTATCACTGAGCACAAATCAAAAGCAGACAAAGTGGTAACACTAACACCAAGCATGGGGCCAAAGGTATTTTTAAGTCCAGGGGCTGAACAAAAGTATGAAACAGAAGGTACCAGCCCAAGGGGAGTTGTGTTGCCTTTAAGCACCAGTGACACTCAACTTATGGAAGAAACTACTACTGAGAAAAGAAAGAAAACACCCTTAGATTATTTTGATTTAGGCTCAGGATTACTTGAAAAGCCCAAAGCCACAGAACTCCCAGAATTTCCAACAATGAAAGCCACCGTTCCAAGTGAGATCGCTATTGCCTTCAGTTCAGCAGACAGACTTCACACGGCGCCAGCCTTCACGCCATCTTCGGCCTCCACTGAGACACCGCCTCTCATCGACAGGGAGCCTGGTGAAGAAACAACCGGTGACATGGTCATCGTTGCAGAATCAACATCTCGTGTTCCTCCTACTGCCCTTGAAGGTGCCGTAGCCAAGAAAATGGAAACCGACATTGATAAAGAGGATTTCACAACTTCAAGTCCTCCTTCTGTTACACAGCCACCGAGACCACCCACTGTGGAAGGCAAAGAGGCTTTCAGACCTCAGGCACTCCCCACTCCAGAACCCCCAACAGGGACAAAACTCCGCACTGATATAAATATCTATATTATTGAGGTCAGAGAAAACAAGACAGGTAAGTCTTTGCTTTCTAGACATACCAGTCAAGGCAATCAGCTTTTTATCTTGAAAATTACTTTTGGAAAAAAAATATCAACATACCAAATGCTGCCATTAGAAGATAACTGGAGTGTGAAAAAATTCTATGTATTAGCGTCACATATTTGTACAAGTATTGGAAGAATATGTTAAACAGTTTGGAAGAATGTTAGATACCATTTTATTTTAAACATTATCAGAAGCCCTGCTTTGTCATCTAATATAACCAAATCATCATGTTACATCACTTCAGAACATGCAGAACAAAGTGTTTTAATTTCAGTGTCTCTCCATGCATTACTACTCAAGTGTAGTACTAGACTGTGTTAACATTCCATTGGTCTTTAACTATTAACCTTCAGTACTTACACTGTGGACAATTAAAACTGTATTTCATATTCCCAGGGTTGACAGAAAGACATCTAAAGGTTTGCTATGGTTTTTTTTTCCCCAGGATTTTGCAGGTTTATTATGTGACTTATGGGGGTGGGTAATATGTCTGCTGTTTAAATGTTACTTCATGCCAGTTTAACATGTGTTTAAGCTGTTGTCCTTGGGTATTTTAACGAGGCTTTAAATATGTAGAATGAATACAATCTAGCTCAGTTCTAGAAAATGCTATAATTCATTGTATCGATGTCAGCATTACTTCTGTTCCCTAAAGCCAGCTATAATGTTATTTATTTTATTATTTAATAGGGATATTTGCAATGCCTTCTATTTTGCTCAAATGTTTTATTTATCTCTCTGGTAAAATGCCTAAAAGCTGTTTTTTTCTTCACATTGACGCATACTTACACTTTTCATTATCAAATATAATGTATTTCTTTCTAAAGGTCAGATCACATCATCTTTTAATTTTGGTAAGTTAAGCTGAGACAACATAGCACTTGCAGGTCAGTAGATCAGTTCAGGTTTGTTTCTCTCTAGTATACTATTCAAGGTTGTTGATTTTAGTTAAGTTGCTCTATTCTCTTTTTAATAATGAATTTTTCCTTGAGAAGTAGGACTTGAGGAGAGTCTCTCTTTTAAAGCCCGTTTTCTCTTACTATTGAGGTGTTCCCCTCGGCATGTCGTTTTTCTGAAGAGTGGTCCTCTCCACAGTAGAGTTCTTAGGAGTGCACCTGTTGGGAACAAACAGGTAACTCTGCTGTTGTGTTGGCAGGCTTCCAATGCTGCGGTGGAAACTTCGTGACTTCTACTATCTAGAATTTTCTCAGTGTAAAAGATCTTGCCAAGGGAGTAAAATGTAGAGAAGGGAATGCATTCCTAGAGGGTTGACGTTAATCTTCACTTTCCGATGCAGTTGCAAGTAGCCAGTGTTGGAGCATTATTTTCCGCTAAGGATGCTGTTTCTTGGAGACCATAGCTTATTTCCTACATTCCTTTCCTGCCTTTTGGGACTGTGGTTGGCATGAGCAGATGAGTCGACAGGTAGTGGGAATGAAGGTTGCTGTCAGTAGGGCTGGAAAACTGAAAAGAAGCTATTAATATGAAAAAGAAAGAAGTGAAGTAAAAAGGAATTACTGCCAACACTTAATTTGAGAATTAAAAAATACATTTGAATAACTATGCAGCAGTTTTTCCCAATTTAGATGACTCTTTTATTAGTGTAGGTATTAACATTCAATCAAATAATCTAGAAATCAGTAAGAAATGCTTTACATTTGAAAACCCTTTCAAATGGGAAACTGTGTTAAGGTTAGAGTGATCAAGTTACAAAGCGGAAAAGTAAAACTCCATCTCCCTGGAAGGATTGGCAGTCATAGAAAAAGAAAATCTGAGTTTATAAATGGTTACTTGAAATGGAGGGTCTGAGTGACCTAACCCAGAAACTGTTTATACAAAGGTGCATATTTATAGTGAGTTGTGAACTTAATTCAGCTGGGTCTGGGAGACATGACTAGGTGTTTCCTCTTCTTCCATTTTTAAAACTTGGGACCATGATTTGTCTTCAAACTAATTTTTGTTCAGCATTGATAACAAATGGTCAGAGTGCTCTGTAGAAAGGAAATACTGTTATCTCCAGAAGGACAGGATTTTACTGTCTGAGTGGTTTGAGCCTGTATCTACCTAATTTCCTCCCTCATTTCTCTCTCTCTCTCTCCCCCCATGCCCTCCCCCCTTTCTCCTACTCTCTCTTTAATCATTTTTGTGTAGTTTGTATGTGTCATTTTCTGTATGACTAAAAGCATTATTTAATAAGACAATGAAATTAACTCAGATCCAACTGCTTACTTTTACTTTTATTTGTTTCCTATGAGAAATTGAATTTTTCAAGCATTTTGAAATCTGGCAAGGGAAAGCCCTAAAACAGATGTTAAATTAATGAGTTCTAAGGCAGGTGTACATAAATAAAGAAAAATACATATGTGCCTAGAAAACCAACCTTTTTATGTATCAAGGCACATTTTTCCAGACTGGAAAATCCTTGGTATATGCGTGAACTTGTATAACTCTATTCACAAACATAGGCTCGACCTCTGTGTATACTGTGTGTCCAAGTAAGCAAAGATACCACCCATGCTACACTAAACCAAGACATTCACAATTTTTTTGCTGTACTCAGTGAGTCATATAAATCTTGATACATTTTTTAGTACTATGAAACAAAAATACTACTCAGGACACGTTAATGTTGTGTTTGTTCAAATGGATCTTAATGGCAACGTAGGTGCTGTTGCTGGAAGGCAGCGATAGTTGGCAGTTAAAAAAATCTGAAGGAACTTTTCAGCTCATAAAAGTTTTATGAGCTGAAAAATGCTGTGGGCTGTATTTAACAGTGGTTCGGGGGATACTAAAAACATGACTCCTGTCTATTTCAGGAGTAATTTGCACACCTGCATTTTGAAAAATTATTAAAAGGTTTTCTTTGTGAACATGTATGAAGTCTACAGGGTTTGACGGTATAGGGAGATTTCCTTCAATTCTGGGCCTTTAAAAAAAAGAATGCTTTTTCTCTGAATCATCTGAAATATTACAAGTTAATGTGTCAGAACTTTGAATGATTTTTTTTAAAACCTGATATACTGGTGTGTCCAAACCAAAGAATAACTTGGAAATATGCGCATGTTATTATGCAAATGCTCACAGTAATAACTTTAAAATAGGTGCTTATTAGGTTCTTTTTAAAAACAAGTTCATATAAACTACATACTATGTGTCAGGCCTGCTTGATGTTATTTGTCTTGTCAGATATTTTTTGCTAGTTTTATCATTTATGTTAATATAAACCTGAGTGCAAGGCAAGTGTAAAGTCAATATTAAACCAAGATGACATAAATATTAAGATATATAAAATACTTGATGTAATAATATTAAATATTAATGAGATCTTAAGTAAGATGATTTTGGCTATGACATTAGAATGTGTTTTGCCCAGTTTCCTCAGTGAGAATTGTGCCTCCATAGTTGCTCCATGGTTCAGCAGTAACTCCCATGTGGTTAATCCCTTCTGCATTTTTGTTCATATCTTTGAGAAATGTAAATAAAGCTAGAGGTTTATTGTGTGGATACAATAGCATTGAGGAGAGGGTAAGGAATAAGGGGCATTGGCTCTGAGAACAGGAGACAGCTGGGCAAATGCCAATCTTTGGATTATTGATTGCACTCATCATTTTTAAAAAGGCTTTTTTTAATGCAAGGTAGTCTCATAGACATATATTTTATTTTTATCGAAATTATGTAAAAATTACTGTTTTATTTTTTGTTATAAGACCAGATTCCCTTATTCAAACAAAATCTTACTGAGAACCTTCATATTTTTTGAGCAGATGAGAGAATGGCTGTTCTGGTTAATGTCTGAGAGCGCAGACAGGAGCCCACTGTCCTGAGACGTCCCCCTGAGGCCCTTCGGTGGTTTCTAAAATAATGTGCACCTCACAACAGGGCAAAAAAAGAGAATGATGTTGTTTAGATAATTCAAAACAAAGCAGAGCAATTACTCATTCCTGGATCAATTGATTTCATAAAGTAAAAAAATTAATTGGTGTGATTATCGATATGTTCTTGCACTACAGTGATGCAGATTGATCTCATCTCTGAACAACTCTGTAGGATTCTGAGAAAGCAAGTCAGGCGAATCTCCTTTCAATCCTGTTGATGCCTCTGTGTAATCGGAAAGTGCTTAGCCACATTGCAGTGTCACGTGTGTGTGCAGAGCTAAATCACCACCCAGCTCACACTCAGAGCTGGATTCTTTCTGACCAGGCTTTACATATGTTGTGATGTTTAAGTCCTTTGTGGGACAATGCAAGAAAGTCCTGCAGGTGGGTGGACGAAGGCACACTGGGCCTGACACGGCAGGCCTGGGGACTGATGGCCTTGGCACTCCTTGGAGCAGTTTTGTGGTGAGGCACTTCTCTCCCCTGATGAACTCCCAGGAGTGATAACCCCCTATTGGCTCAGGTGCTGATCTCTCCATCAGTTCCTAAAAAAGCACAGACTCTGGGAAGACTGGTTTTTCGGTGGCTTTCTATGCAACTGTTAAGACTATGTGGCTCAGGTTTAATTTGCAGGTACTATATGGGACTATGCATGCTATTCAAAGACCTGTAGTGGCAAGAGAACAGTGGGCTGAGATCAGTAATTCTGGTTGTAGGTGGTTTCTTCCCTGCAGAATTTTGGGGCACATCCCTAAGAGTGGTTGGGGCTGGTGCTCACACACATGAGCGGTTCTCTTCGCTGGGCGCCAGCTGTGGCTCCCTGCCAGAGAAGCACATTTTTCTGAAGGGAGTTAGGATGGGAATCAGGAAGGGAATCTCCCCTCCCTCCTTGGCCAGAAAAGGATCTTCCATAGAAAGCTAAAAGAAACTTTGTTATCTTCTTTCTAACACAACCCAATGCTGATTCTTTCTGAAAATGGCGTTTGCAGTTACAATTTACTATTACCAGAATGGCTACTGAAGTAGGGCATTATCCAAAGACAAGCATCACTTAGTTATCATTGGCAGTGACCCTGAGAGAAAGGCTTACACTTTCTTCTAGCAGAGTGTAGTCAATCAAGGATTATCTTCAGGTAAAGCTACAGCATGATTACTTTCTTGAAAGATATTAAAAGAGGCACAAAATAAAAATAAACTATAGGCTCTGGTCCCAAAAACTTTAAATGCATTTTGGGGAACCAGTATTAACATGATCAAATATAACTTTATTACAGAAAGAGATCCTGGTGCACTAGGTGATGTGGTGCTGGCTGTGACTGGCAGATGAGGTGAGCAAAGAAAGGCATCAGTGAAGGCAGGGAGTTGAAACTGTTGCATGAGAAGGAAGAGACTTAAGCCAGGGCCTGTCGGAGGAGTAGATAAAAAAACCAATTACTGGAAACCAGTTATCAGCTTATTGCTTCCCAGCAAAGGCTCCTGAGTGGGTATAAGCAGCCCCAAGTATTAACAGGCATTTTTCTAAATATAGTTGGATTACAGTGAGAGCATGGTTTGCCTTCTTAGGATCCACCTGGAAACCCACAGGTTCCTGAAAACCAGAAGCATTCAACGGACTTCCACAGGAGGGAGTGTTCTCATACCACTTTTCTGTTCTTCAGTGACTTGTATTTTTTGTTAAAGATAGCATCTTCTGTAAGTTAAGTATGTTTAACTTTTCAAAATATGTTCCCATGAGGTATCAGGGTTCAGAGTTACATACTTGTAAAGTTCAAAAGTACTTTTTAAAGAGTGAGCTATATGCCCCTGAGAGGTGGTTTAAAGGTTTATGACATCGTAAGTCTAGTGAATTTTGATCAATAGTGAGGCAGAAACAGGTGCTATAAACTGGGGAATCAACAGTCAGTCTGTCCTTTGATTATCTGCAATGTGGACCCAGGAATTCCTTAATTTCTCTTTCAATTTTTTTTGCCAGTAAATTGGATGTAATGGCTATTATTGTATATAAAGAATAATATTTCCTAAACCTTGGTCCATACTCTCTTTCCAAATCACAGGCATTATGAAACAAGAACGATGATCACATATATGCAGATATATGTATATATACAAATATATTTTTTTCACATATCCAACAAATAGTGAAATAATTACTATGCACTAGTTTCTAGACTAGACTTGGAGTTTTGAAGCACACTGATATTCTGAATGAAATGGACGGGTAATCGATTCCCTTCATAGGATACATAGAAGAGGCAGTTTGTGTAGTAGAAAGAGTTTTGGAAACAGACCTGGGTTTGTTATCCACATTGTTATATGCTATCTGTTCTGATCTTGAAAAAACTGCTAATCTCCATAGGCCTCAGTTGTTGTAACTTTAAACATATATAGTAATACCACAAACGTACCAGACTGCTTAAAGGGGAAAGGGGCCTCTCCAAGGGCTTGCCAGTGGCTGTGGTGGGCACATCACGCATTTCAAGCTCCATGACAGCAAGGCCCCAAGCACCGTGCCTGGCACATGGGAACTAGTTAGTATGAATTAAGCCCCTCTCAGCTTTAAGAATTACTTTATTCTGAAATTTTACATGTAGACAAATTTAGACTGTTTTGTACCAAATAGGCAAAAACTGAGTTCTCTTAAAATTCAAGATGCTTTATACCACGGGGAGCCAAAAATAATTATACTGTAGTGTCTGCTTGACTGCAAGAGCTTGTTAAAATTTTAATCCTCTGTGGATTGTGTTTGGGTGATGCCATTTTGGGTGCAGATCAGAAGCAGCTGCAGCCTGTATTTAATATTTAAATATAGTACCGATTCTATAGAATCTATGTATGCCACTCATTAGCTTTCTGCTTTATTTTATGTGTGAAAATTGGACTTATGATTTTGATAACTATCAATTTCATTTTTTTCCCAGAGAAAAGGGGCTTTTTTGAATTCCTTATGAATTTTTTCCAGGTACTGGGCCTAGCTCCTTCTTGCATATTCATAGAACACATGGGCATTCCCTGCTGTCTTTTTGTTGTTGTCAAGGAAACCACCCAGTTCTCTACACAGGGATTACATTCTTCTTTCTTAATAGCTCTTAGATCATTCATTTGTGCAATGAATAAAAAATGTATTCACAGGCCCAGACAGCGTTCAGCACTTTTTGGAGGGGGGTGGGCTGGTGGGTGTAGCTGACAGACGTGCCTGGTGAGAGGAGCAACAGAGATAAAAGAAAAGGCAAAAGGAATGCTCTCTGAGGTTTTATTTTAATGAGGTAAAGCTGCAAATTTCATGTTTTAATGAAGGCATTGCCTATTTTTGTCAGTTTACAAAACATTACACCTCAACAAGACCAGTTTGTCAGGTACAAAAGGAGTTGGTTATTCAGTGCCTTTGTGGATGAAATGATTGCAGGAGTGACTCTGGTGGGGACAGTAGGGACAGTCATGGGTTTTGGTGAAAACTGTTGTGTATATTTTTTCCATTTGTATTGAAGTACCTCGGAGTTTTGACAACACAATTGAAGCAATATAAAATGGAAGGCATTGTTTCATCCTGAGGCATCATGTGGATAACAGAGAATCTAATTTATTGCATTAAGAATGTTGTTCCTTAGAGAGATGCCAGTGTTCAGACTTTTGAGTGTGAGTCAGGAGGGAAACACCAATCTATTGGCAAGAAGACTGTAATTATTCTTAAAGTGAGTGATTTGATTCTTGGGAAGAAAATAAATTTTGATGGACTTTCTAAATACTTATTAGAATTATTGCAGTCATGCATAAATTATTTCTTCATAAATTATTTAAAGCTTAAGTAGGAGATGTTAAACTGGGAAAAAAGCATCTGTAGATGGAAAGAAAAGTTGAATTGTATTTTAATCTATGACAATTGCCATGTTGTGTCCTGACACTGTGCTCAGACTTGCTGTGCACACGTGTGATCTGTGTGCACCACCCTGTCTCTCACAGGGTGGGCTGGCTGCTTCGGCCATGTGATGCATGTGCTAGGTTTCTGACAGTTGGTTTTTCTAAGCTGAGACAGGGAAAAGGAAATATACCAATGTATAATTCTGTATAGTTTAATAGAATATATAGTGTAATTACCATGTTTCAGTATGTTTCAACCTCACCTTACTCTGCTCTTCAGGGGAGCCATTTTCCTATGTGAAGATAAAATGTTCTAAACATTCTCTGACTATTTCTTCACATCCATCCTCAGGGTTGTTGAAATAAAGCCATTCAGTGAAGCTACTGTGTGGCTGGGGGGAAGAAAATATCGTAACCTATAAATTAATTGGGAAGGCGACTTGAAATAATTACTAAGTAGGAGAGTATATACTAAAGGAAAATTGTGTACCTTAGAAAAAGGAAAAATAGTCATAATACTAAATATGTTAATATAAAAAGCATCTTTAGCAGGCAAAGTCTCAGAACTGGCCTCACAGGGAAGTCTGAACATGTATCCCCTCACCAGGGAACCACCCTGTTTACCGGGAGGGTCCAGAGCTGCAGCAGGTGGCACCAGCCAATGAACTTACCACGAGGCCTTCGCATGCTGGGATTTGAGAAACGCTAGGGAGTCACACAGTGTGTGAAGATTGCCCTCACTGCTGTTCAACCCCAGCTATAATTCACAATACCAGAGAGCCACCAAAGAAAAATACCCACTACCTCACCCCTCATCAGACAACTTGAATCTGAATTTCTAGTGGTAGTGCTGAGGCATTTCTATTTTTTGTTGAGTTTATTTTTTTTACTTGCTTTACTTGTTATTAGTAGTATGGTTTTTTTAATGCACCCCATGTGATTTTGATGCACAGTGAGGGTTGGAAACCACTGGTAAACCGAAGGTGTTTGGACCTACAGACAACCCCAGCTGAGACACAGAGGTTCTGGGGGGAAGGGGTTGCTTTAAGTCTCTGCCAGTTTAAAATATACTTGGCCAATTTTAAGGAGGGAAAGAATGTGTATGAATCAGTCTCTCCTGAGGGAAATAGTGGTATTTGATCAATTTTGGGGAAGTGTAGCTTTTGTCACAAATGTTAAGTGAATCTTGACATCTGTAAGTGAGGGAGAAAGTAAAATTAAATATCATTGGAATATGTTCTTAAAAGTTTCAGGAATAATTGTAATTGAATCAGAAGTGATTCTGAAGGGTGGAGAATATATCTCAAATTACCCAGAACTGCATGCTCACTTTGTTGTATCCATGTTACCTTCTCTCCGTGAGCATGGGAATTAAAAGGAAGTACTTATGCTGTGACTGAAGGATTCTTCTGACTACATCGATGTTTATAGTATACAGTGTCTACTTACATTTGAGGGAAACAGTGATTATCACCCTGATATGAGCCCATATAGAATGCTGGATGGAAAGCAAATGAATGATTGAAAAATATTGAGACTGTGTCTGCACATTTAGATTACCTGAGATTTAATAACCATTGGAGTCTCTAGTGTTTGAGTCATCTGCACGTTTTTTTAGTTGTATCTTAGAATTTGGGTTGCTATTGCAGCTAAAGAACAGTTTCTTCAGTCTGAAATGCAAATCTTTTAAAGGAAGTACCAAACAAGTAGAATGTAAACTTTTTATTCTTGACTATGAATAACTGTGTAGACATTCTTCCAACTAAATTCCCCAAAGATGGCCTCAGTGGCCAGGGTATGGAGAGCATTACACATTTAAAGGATCCCCTGACTTTAATTATGGAATGTAGAATTCAGTGAGGGAGGTGAGATAAACAGTAAAAACAACTAGGGAATTTATAAATAGAAAACAATATGAATAAGTCTGTGGCATGCAAATCGAAACACCACCAGTTTGGGCCGAGGAGTTTTAGAGAAAATATGCTGGAGAACTGAGGGTTTCAGCTGAATCGTCCATAAATGCATGGGCGAAGTCCAAAGGGGAGTTTATAAAGCATTCCAAGTTGGGGACAGAAGGGCTCTTCTTGAGCTGAAGTCCGAGATGGAAATGGGCACACTGCTATAGGGACATGATGCTGCTGGCCTCCCATGTGGAGAAGCAGAGAACAGCATCAGAGACCCGAAGGAAGGGGAGAAATGTGGACACAGGGGGAGGAGACGTCTGCACACATTTTTGAGGAGGTCACATGGAAGAGGCGACCAGAACTACACTGACTTTTGAAGAAGCGGCACAGTTACAAATAAAATGGTGTTTGGTAAAGTTTAGCTTGGCAGCTATAATTTGGCAGGCTTAGAAAAGAAGTATATATATGGATAAGGCAAAAGTAGGTTTGCAGTTGTTTGATGGGAAAACAATATGGTAATAATATGAGAATATAGTGTTTGCATACTCACAACTGTAAACCTGCTTTTGCCCCACCCTGTATTTATTTATGAGAGACAGTTTTTTTACTTTAGTCAAAGGTTTTACTTAAATTTTAAATCCATGAATCTGAGCAAAGCATTTTTCTGGTGTTAGGAAGGCTGGTAATTATCTATCTTATCTATCTATAATAAGTTTTGATACTGTTAGAAAACTGATGTGAAAAAGACATTAAAAGTACTGCCCTTAGTTTTTGTTTATTTGTTCTACTTTTAAGGAAACATTAATAAACCAAATAATCTGGCTTTCTTCTCTTCCGTGTAGCGCTGTATGTCATTGCTCAGACATGCTTGCTGGTCTCCAAATGATGATCATGCACTGCGGCAAAGCCCTTACTCTTGAGTCCTTGGGCCTTTTCTATGAGCAAGAAGAGCTCACACGGTATCTGCTTAGGCGCACCTGAGACCAGGTGACTGTAGCTAAACACATTCTTTGCACTTAAAGGAGCAGCATTATTAGAAAATTATCAAAGGTTGAGAAAAGAGATGATTCCTATTTATCACCCTCAAAATATGTTTGCCTCATAAAAGTAAGGCCATCAGAAACTCTGATGTTGTTCATACATATATATACACATATATACCCCCCAGTAAGGGGGATATATATCCCTTACTGGGTGTAAAACGCATGAATTGGGAAATATTGAGCTTTTCACCCAGTGAGAAGGGGCTGTTGCTGTCAGATAACACACTCGGGCAGGCGTCACGCCAAATGCACCTTAGCTAGCAGAGGAAATGGAGAGAGATGGGTCACAGAATCGATATCGGTCTCCTAACCTTTAGTTCAATCTCTCTCACCTCTGGGAGATTGAATATTGATGTAATTATCACATGGTTTTCAACCATGAAGGAAATTAAGGATGCAAAAATATCTAACAAGGTTTGGGGAGGGTGTTTATATTTGGTTACTGTGTCAATATATTTTTTAAATATCCTGAGTTGGCACCTTTTTTCGTGTCTCAAATCTTTAAAATGTTGAGGAATTTAGGATATCTGAGATAATCTGGTTGAAATTCACATTAGGTGGTTTCCTTTGCTTTGTGGGAAGCCAGTTAGCTTTTTATTTTAATTAAGAACATATCAAAGATGAAGGAACTTGAAGCATTTGTTTTGGAGTGGCTATTAGATCTCAGGGGTGCATCAGGAAACCTAAACATATTTAAAAACTTCAAGTTTTTTCTTTTTAAATGCTATAGGTATTTTTCACATCCTTCCATGTGGCTGTCTATTGTTTTGAAAACAAGACAACAAGACTTTTTGTTGCTTACTATATTTCTGCCGAGTAGATTGCTATATGCTTACATTTAATTGAAAGCCCTTAAATTTAAATTGTCAACCCCCCTGAAGAGAACATGAATGTTAGCAAGTGGCCTGTGCATCTCAGCAACTGTGTCTTGTGCCTGGTAACGGTCTGACTGGAGGGCTTGTGCTACATCTACAAAACTCTGCCATGAAGTACTTAAAAACACTTGGTGAATAATTTGAGGTCAGCTAGCAATAAAGCTCGGTGTGAAAGGCCACTAAAAAAATCTATTAACCATGGTACCAGTTTATTCAAGTCAAGCTGTTAAAATACATTCATATAAACATAGAAAAGATTATACATATACTTGTGCAGAGTTCTGTGGTTTGGCTCTTAAAATCTCAATAAAAGTTATATTACCTTTAGAATAAAATTCTAAAATAGAGCAGTCTTTTATAAAGACGTTTTCATCTAAGAGGTGGGAATGTTAATTGCTCCATCAGGTTGCACTGTTAGCACAAAATAGAGCAGATTACAATTTTGGAATGATATACCTGCTTTCACAATAGCACTGGTGTTCACCCCTAACCTCACCCTCCCACCATATCCTACAAAGAAACTTTTCTAAGTTGCGATGATTACAGCTTTTGCAGTTTTCTGATGACATGTGTAGTGGGTGAGGGGTGGCAACAAGAAAGGTGGAGGAAGAAGTAATTTTGGCAACTGAAGAGACACAAGAGAGCAAATAGGAATAGGGATTGGATGTGAGGTTGCGATGTTGGGAGCACCTGTGACAAGAAAGACTTCACCTGTCTCTGCTAGACAGACTTCACCACCATAGCCTCATGGGACTTTTAAAAACATGAGAACAATTGACTATACTAAGAGGATAAAATATAAATTTATCTGTGGAGAATCTGTTGGCAGAAAAAATTAACTTCAGAGTCCTAGGCAATGAACATTTCCCTTACCCTCACATAGGTATTAAGAAATCCAATGAAACCATTTGGAAGTTGAGTAAACTTACTTAAACAATGAATATTCATAGGTTAATTGTGAGAATATTCCTTTAAGAAAAAGGACAGAAAGTAACTTCAACTGTTATTGTGTATCTTTGTTTTCTTTAAGAATTCTCATTTAGTGAAACATTTTTATAACATATCAAATAAGCACATTTCGTAATAAATTTTTTGTTTTCAGTCACTGTTCATTATCACGTGCTTATGGTTCTTTGGTCATTGCCAGCTTCATGGTATAGCGAGAAGCATAAAAGAGCTTAAACTGATACTATGTTTTCTACTATCCTGAAGGCAAATGAGATCAGATACTTGGGATGCAGGTGAAAAAAGAAATTGTAATTTAAATGTAATGTTTCGAACATGTACACTCAAAATATTTCCTTTTAAAATATAGTAAAAGGAGTTTAATTAGGCCATTTCTCTAATCTATTGGCAAGACCATTTGTTTTCAAGAGAGCAGAGTGAGACACATACTCAGGGGGGGAGAGAGAGAGAGAGAGAGAGTTGGAAGATAACTTGAAAGTCTTAGTTCTCCATAAAGTTGGTGGGCAGGTGTCTGCTATATCATCTGATACATAATCGGTGCTCAGTCAGTTCTGTGCAGTCAATTGGCTTCTGAAGAGATAACACAATTGGGTGGCAGGTATGGTTGTGGTAGTTAATTAAATTCTATGTGCAAAACCAGTGTGCAGCCGAGCTGTGTTTGTAAAGGGTATGCAAAGGCCATTTCTCTGCAATGTTTGTGTTGCTGTGATTGAAATATGGTGATATCTATATAGATTAGAAAATGGGATATACCGCACCCAACAGTTGAGTCTTTTGGCGAAATATTCTGGTATTATGGTGTAATGTGCCCAGGGAAACCTTCATAAATTTATGAGTAATAAGAAATGTTAGAATTCATTATCCAAGTGGAAAATGAAGTCCAAGAATGTTATGCTTTGTTCACTGGACCTAAAATTGCAGAATATATAATTGAATTAAGTAGATATAATAAGAGTTGATAGTCAGTGAAATTATTATATAAGTTGTCGATTCTCAATTAGTGTTCTTCTTGAAAACCATTTTGTTTTTAAGTATTCGTTCTTTGGTGAAACATTTAGGTGAACATTGTAATGTGCCTGTTTCTTTGACACGCTGACACCCTGGCCACCTTAGTATCTGCTCTCCCTGCCTTCTCTACTCTGCTTATTTTCAGAGCTGCCAACACCATACCTGACCGAACTGCTCTCTATAGTTAATCACTAACAAGTTCATGGAATATCTTTATGTCAGTTTTGATTTTTCAAATATTATTTTTAGAAGTAAGAAATGTATTTAGAAGCTCATACAGATTCGATAATTACAATGAGTGCTTTTAATCTGTTCCTGGCCTAAGAGTTTATAAATAAATGGTATTCAACAGTTATTTCCTTATTGGTCCTTGTGTTTGGCTGGAGAAGCTTGGCTGAATGATTAGTTTTATCTCCATTATTTATAAAAAGGCAAAAAATGTGGTGGTGATTCTTTATATTCTTGATACAGATGCATGTTTCTTATTTAAAATGCTTTCTGTATTTAAGTGAAAGATGCTATGTGAATTTAGTGTCTGCGTGTGTGATACATAATTTGAATTCTAGATTTATTGACACCTAATGAAAGGGTTGAAGGTAAAACACATGTACTGTAAGCATTAAGATAGGCACATTTTTGAAGCTCCAGTTAAATCCTATGAAGTATGGAATAGTTTAACAGAATCTAGCTTAACTCAACTGTATTCAAATAGTATTAGCAGTGAAAAGCTACTTAATTTGGTGATTAGATAGAATTACTGATGTGACATTTCCAGAAATTCATTTGCATTAAAGGCATTTAAAATGTATTGTCTCACAGACATATAAATGCATGTGCATATATATTCTCTCTTTTTTTATAGTGACAAGTAGGCTTCACATATTAAAAGTGTTATCTGTAAATTATCGTGTCCTCTTTTAAACATACACAATCTGGGGCACTATAAGATCACTGTAACAACTTCAGTGATCTAGTATTGAACAAAATTGTTCATTTAATTACACTTTTTGAAAAAAGATAAGGCATTTAGTCATTTTCTTGGTTGGTGATTAGGAGTTGCATCAGCTGTGGCAGCAATCATTGTATTCACTGTATATTTTTATGACATGCTAGTGTCAGGCATTGATCACACTTCTCTTACGGGAGAATTTTTATCATCCATTTGAATACCCATGAGCCTTGCTTACATAGTTGAAAAGATGGGTGTGTGGCTCGAATGGGGTTGAGATGTAAGAAATGTGTGAAATTCACGAGGAAGGATGTGTAATTTGGGTAAGAGTGAGCTATCCCTACACAAATGGTCTTTTATGGAGATAGTACAGTAAGATGGGATACAGAGAAGTTTTCTTTTTTGTTTTATTAGAGTGAAAGGAATAAATGTAGTATGTGTCTTCTAGCTGTATAAAGGTCTTGTGCTTTTTGTTTTGTTTTTTTGTTAAACAAATTATAGTTAAAAATATAGAAGGAGCTTTGTAGAGTTTTTATTGATAATTCATATAATATATATCTATACTTATGTTGATACATAAAGAATCAAGCAATACTGGTTCCTTCTTGGTAGGGTCTTTTCTGACCATCAATAAGGGCTAGATGCTGATCCTTTCATACGTGGAAGGGAGCGGCTTCTTGCAACAGGAAACAGCTCCCTACCATGGGGGTCAGGTGTGGCTCCATCGTAATGATTCTTCCTGTAATCTTCTCAGGTTCTGCCTGAGCACCTTCAGCCTGAACATGTGCGGCATGGATGGGGGCAAGGCTGAAAATAATTCTGCCACCGTATTTCTGGGGGCAGGAGGGTGAGACTCTGTGCAGTCCCTGGGCTCTGCTTTGTCTTCCTCACAGGTCACTGCACCCACGGGCACCTTTTCACACCAAGTCTTTTCTCACTGTTGCTTTGGGGAGGGGTTCTCACTGCACTGTAAAAGGGCTAGAAAGAATCTTCTCTACTTTTCTAAAGACAGTCTTCTTAAGACAAATCATGACAAGAGGCCAAAAGGAATTGCTTTGCATTTCCTTATTGAATAGAGGGTGGCTGGGCATCCCCTTACATAAAGGACAATAAGCAGTTGCTTTTTCTGCATGATTTAGTGAAATGATCTTAATTTTTAATTTTCTTTTCAGCTCACACAAAGATGGATTTCCACATTTCACCTTTGTAATGTATATATGTGATTGCTTGTTTCATTTTATGGACACTGCTTTGTAAAACATGTCAAAGAGTTTTCATACCTTGTTTCTATACTCTTAAGTTGGATTTATTTTTCTTATCATTGATATAAAACAGCAAATCTGAAGACTGGGAACCATGTGTAGAAGAGTGGTTGTACTTCGTGTGGAAAGATTTGAACCCTTCCTTGTGTGTGAATGTAATCTGCCAGCCTTGCTATCAGTTTCTTCTGTCATACACTGCCACCTGTTTTATTTAAGTATTGTGAAAACTCTTTGTTTTTTTCAGGTCGAATGAGTGATTTGAGTGTAATTGGTCATCCAATAGATTCAGAATCTAAAGAAGATGAACCTTGTAGTGAAGAAACAGATTCAGAGCACGACCTAATTGCTGCGATTTTACCCGAGTTAATCGACCTAGATCTGTACCACAGTGAAGAAGATGAAGAGGAAGACGAGGACTGTGCAAATGCTACTGACCTAACAACCACCCCATCCGTGCAGTACATAAATGGGAAACACCTAGTCACCGCAGTTCCCAAGGACCCAGAGGCGGCAGAAGCCAGGCGTGGCCAGTTTGAAAGTGTTGCGCCTTCTCAGAATTTTTCAGACAGCAGTGAGAGTGATGCTCATCCTTTTCTCATGGCCGAAACTGGATCATCTACTGCTGTGCAACCAAATGAATCTAAAGAAACAACTGAATCACTTGAAATGACATGGAAGCCTGAGATTTACCCTGAAACACCAGAACGTTTTTCAAGTGGTGAGCCTGATGTGTTCCCCACAGTCCCAGTGCATGAGGGACAAGCCACAGAGGGACCAGAACCAGCCACGGAGAAAGGTCCTGAACTTGATAATCTGGTACGTGATCATACTGAATCTGTACCTCTGTTTCCTGAAGAGTCTTCAGGAGATGCTGCCATTGACACAGAATCCCTAGAAATGATCTTTCCAAGGGTTACAGAAGTAGCATTTGGTGAAGAAGCAGAACAAAGTACTTCTATCACATATACCCCAAGTACAGTTCTAAGTTCTGTGTCAGCAAATGTTTTGGAGGAAGTATCCGTTACAGTAGCAGGAAAGACCCAGCCTGCTGACCCATTGTCCACTGTGGGAAACCGGTTGGAAATGACCCCTGGGCAAATTGTAGAGCTCTCTGGGAGTCCTTCGATTCATATTCCAGATGGCTCTGGGGAAGCAGAAGAAGATAAAATGTTCACAGTGGTAACTGATTTATCACAGAGAAATACTACAGATCCTCTGGTTACTTTAGACACTGGCAAGATAATAATTACAGACAACCTTTTTGATGTTCCCGCAACTGCCGTTTACTTGGTTTCTGAACAACCTTCTACAGAAGTAGTGCCCACCAAATTTGTAAGAGAAGCAGACCTTTCTGAGTGGGTTTTCAGTACCTCTCTTGAGGGAAAGCAAAGGAAAGATGAGGAGGAGGGAACTGTAGGTACAATGACTACGGTTCAGCCACATTTGCCCACACAGAGATCAGATCAATTGATTTTACCCTCTGAATTAGAAAACTCAAATGAAGCTACATCTAGTGATTCAGCATCTGCTACCGGGAACAGTTTTATATCCTTGACAACACCCACACAGTCTGACAGGGAAATGACGAGATCTAATCTTGTCTTTACAGAAACAAGTGTTTTAGACAATCTGAGGGCAGAGGCGAGTGAGCCCAGCGGTAGCAGTCAACTTGGGGTTCAGAAAGGGCTGTTCTCCATCCCGGGGAACCCCTCCCTTCCTTTTACGCCACAGAGCTCTAGAGAAGCTGCTGCTGACCCAGGGGCCGCCACTGTCTCTTCATTTTCCGTACATTTAGAGCCTGAAACTCAAATTAAAAAAGAAATGGCTGGCACCTCATCTCCCCATGTAGAAACTGTATTCCCTTTTGAGCCAACAGGACTAGTGATGGACAGAGAGGTTACTGAAGTTATCAGCCAAACATCCAAGAAAAACCTTGTAACAGAGATTTTAGGAGAGCCAGATCATGGGATGGAAATAAAGGGCTTTTCTACAGATTTTCATTTGGAGGAAGATTACAGTGGTGACTTTAGAGACTACTCATCAGTACCTAATCCTGTAACAAAAGAAGAAACAGTGATGATGGAAGGCTCCGGAGATGCGGCATTTAAAGATACTCAGATTTTACCATCAGCAATACCTACTTCAGCTCGCATCCATCACAGAGCTGACACAGGAGGACCCAGTAACACCTTGGTCAGCACATCAGCATACCCTTGGGAAGAGTTCACAGCCTCAGCTGAGGGCTCCGGGGAGCAAGTGGTCTCAGTCAACAGCTCTGTTGACCAAGAGTTTTCCAGTGCAGTGGGAAGTATTCTTGGTACAGAATCACCATTTATTTACCAAGTTTTGGGAGAAGGTACTATGAAGGAAGCTGATAAGAGATCCACTATTTTACCAAGAGCAGAATATGAAAGTACTGAAGCTTCCACAGAAAAGGGGGAAATAAAGGTCAATGGCTTGGTTTCAACAGACTTTCCCCAGACAATGGAGCCAACGAAACTGTGGTCCAGGCAAGATGTGAATCCTGTAAGACAAGAAGCTGAAAACAAAACAGCATCAGAGGAAAAGACTCAAGATCAAAAATCTCTGGAGTCTTCTCAAAGCTCTGTTGCACCAGAGCAAACAATTTTTGATTCACAAACATTTATTGAAGCTGGATTTAGAACTGCAGGTTATTCTACACTAACAACCAAGAAAACATATCATACTGATAAAGAAATGGAGGAGGAGGAAGGCATTTCCTTAGTTGACATGTCCACTCCAGATCCAGGTTCAAAGGATGCGGAACCCTATACTACTCTCCCTGAAGTTACTGAAAAATCCCAGTTTTTCTTAGCAACTGCCTCAGTGACTGAATCTACATTAACTGAAAGCATAGTTACAGATTTATCAATCAAACAGGAAGAAAGTGTCAAACGCTTTCCCAAAGTCGTGAGACCAATAATTAAAGAGTCAGATACTAATGTATTCTCTGGCCTGGGATCAGGAGAGGAAGTTTTGCCTACTACAATATCTGTGGATTTTACTGAAATGGAACAAATCATTAGCACATTATATCCCCAGACTTCTAAAGTGGAAAGTTTAGAAACTAGCATCTCAAGTGATACCACTGAAGACTACGAGGGCATGGAAAATGCAGCAAATGAAGTTGGATCACTCTTTTCTAAAACAGACAGCATCTCTGAAGATAGCAAAACAGCAGCCAGCACAACCTCACTAGAAATTTTAAGTGACACCAGGACAGAAGGACCCTCTATAGCACCTCTCACTTTCTCCGCAGACACTGAACATCCTCAAAATCGGACTCACATTTGGGAAGAAGAAATTCAGAGCAGTCAACCACAACCCACTCTTGAAGAAGTCTCTAACGAGAATTCTTCAGGAGCAGAAACCAGAGAGACAGCAACCTCTTCCACTGATTTTCTGGCTAGAACTTACGGTTTTGGAATGACCAAAGGATCTGTTACATCAGCACCAAAACCATCTGACTTGTTTTATGAATATTCTGGAGAAGGATCTGGGGAATTGGATATAGCTGATTTACTCCACACTTCTGGAACTACGCAGGCAACCAGGCAAGGGAGCACCACATTTGTTTCTAATAGATCCCTGGGAAAATATCCTCAGGTCTCAAGTCCTAAAGCTGTTAATGCTGACGGATTCCCGACAGTTTCGGTGGTGTTGCCTCTTCACTTAGAGCAGAACGAAAGCACCGCAGATCCAACCACCACGCCATCAAATACAATGTCATATAAGAGGTCCACAGAAGGTGCAGATAGTTTCCAAGACCATTACAGGGGATTTGAGGATTCCACCCTGAAACCTGACAGAAAAAAAGCCACTGAAAATATTATTATAGATCTGGACAAAGAGGACAAGGATTTATTACTGACAATTACAGAGAGCACTGTCCTTGACATTCTACCTGGGCTGACATCAGATAGAAATACTATCATAGATATTGATCACACTAAACCTGTGTATGAAGACATCCTTGGAATGCAAACGGAAATAGATCCAGAGACCCTGGCAGGACCACATGGCAATAATGAACAAAGTGCTCAAATTCAAGAGAAGTATGAGGCAGCTGCTAACCTTTCCTTAACGGAGGAAAACTTAGAAGGTTCTGGTGATAGTCTTCTTGCTATTTATACTCAGGTAGGGCATAATGAATCCATGACTTCTGAAGACAGAAACCAATTCGATCACATGGGCTTTATCTTAACAACCGAGATCCCCATCCCAAGCACAGAAACAGAATTAGGTATTTTACTTCCCACAGCAACGTCCCTGCCCATTCCTAGTAGGTCTGCCACAGTTCATCCAAATACTGAAGAGCCAAAAACTGAAGCAAAAGCCCTGGAAGATGTCTTTGAATCAAGTACTTTGTCTGATGGTCAAGCTATTGCAGACCAAAGTGAAGTAATATCAACATTGGGTTATTTGGAAAGGACACAGGAAGAGTATGAGGAAAAGAAATATCTAGGTCCTTCTTTTCAGCCAGAGCTCTCTTCAGGAGCTGGGGAGGCACCAACAGATTCTACCCTCCATGTAAGTATTGGTACTGTCCACCCTATGGCTCAGAGTTTAACAGAAGCACCTAAAGCAATGGAAGAATCTAATCCCCCAGATTACACTGATACAACATCATCACTTTTGGCCTTTGCAAAGTTGTCCTCTGAGATACCATCATCTCCATTCACTGTCCATTTAGGCAACGGAGCCTCTGAACACACAGAGGGCCCTCAGCCAAGTGCTCTGCCTGGAGTAGGTGCTGGAACATCTCGAATATCCCCAAAAAAATTAGCAAATATTGAAATGAATTTCAAACCATCAAGTGAAGAGTACTTTGACATAACTGAGCCTCCTTCCTTACCTCCTGACACAGAACTAGAGCTTTCTGAAGCTGAAAATAAATCTACGTTATCAGAACAAATGGAAGCTTCTCCCACAGAAATAATTGTTGTAGAAGGAACTGAGATTCTCCAAGATTCCCCAAACAAAACCAATGTTCACCTTTCTGGAGAAATGATCAAGGTATTTTCTAGTAAGAGAACACCTGAGGCTGGAAGTGTTGTCACAGCTGCAGGTGAAATTAAGTTAGAAGGTGCTACACTGTGGCCACACTCTAGTTCTGTTTCTGCAGCTTATGGGGCTGAGGCAGGTGCGGTGCCTCAGCCCAGCCCGCAGACTTCTGGGAAGCCCACTGCTCTTTCCTCTCTGGAAATAAACTCTGAAACACAAGCAGCTTTGATCAGAGGGCAGGATTCCACAGTAGCAGCATCAGAGCAGCACGTGCCAGCCATAATTCTTGACTCCAATAATCAGGCAACAGTACGCACCGCAGAGTTAAATATTTCTCTTCCAACACCATCACTTTACCTTCTGAAAACTTCTAATGAAACCCGTTTCCTGATTGACATGAATGAAGAGTCAGTGGAAGGCACAGCAGTCTATTTACCAGGTAAGGTCACAACATTGATGAATCTGTTTCCAAACTTGGAAACAGTCCCTTGGCCCTAACACATATGTGTATAGTTTTTATTGTGATGTTAAATCAGGGGAGATTTCTACATTGCTCACAAAGCAGCAGGCCAGGCCACAGTATTGAGTCCATAATGAGATGTAAAAGAAGTAAGTATAGATAATTTCTGAGCTTCGTATTTTTGTGCGTTTTAGAAACAGTGTATAATTGCACCAAGAAAAAATTGAAAATGTTAGTGGTATAAAAGTTAATTTTCACTTTACTCACAACTACAGTGTTACTTTTCCATATGTCCCATAGCCACATGGGTTAATTTTAAAAAGAAAAAAAAGTTCTTAAAAATTTCTCACTGATATGCAATAATATGGCAATATCAAAGTTTGTCAGGCCTTTAAATTTTGACAGTAGTGAATAGCTCTAATAAGCATTTCACATAGTTTGTGCAATATCAGTTATCCATTCATATTTGTTTTTTCAATTTGTATTCAATGTCCTTGCTCCAGATAGCCTACATAGTGCTTCTAACACCATGCCTGGACACACTGGGTATTCAGGGTGTGCATTTAGTATTGAAAGAGGATTTCTGTTTTTTTAATTGACCTTTGCAAAGAAAGCTGTACAGCATGTCCTGCCCTCCCCATTTATAAGAGAGGTTCTGTAATTTGCCCCGGGTTGCACAGACCCACACACCATGGGAAAAGTGGGATTTGAATGCAAATCTGCCCCATTCCAAAGTCCATGGTCTTTCCACTGATCTTTGCTGGTTTCCTATTAATATAAAAATTGATAATTGATAGTTAATGATATGTAAACCATAAATCCTGGAATATTTACATTTAAAAATTATTTTCCTTTTAATCTAGACAGATAATATAGAGAAGTCCTCTGTAATGGTGCTTTTCCAGGAATATTATGAAAACAACAATGTCAGTGGAATCTATAAGTAACCATGACCACCCAGCTACTACTTAGGAAAAAAAAATCAGTACTTCAAAGGCTGTTGATTGAAAATATGTTTTATTTTACTGAGCATGCTTTATAGCATGGCTATACCTAAAATTATTCTTCTGATTGTTTCTATATTACCTTTTGTGCCACTAATGATTCAGTTTGTTGTGCTTCAGATAAACAGTCATAAAGTGCAACTTTTATAAATGACAAATATTTTATGAATAAAATATATCAAATGTGGTTGATGAATTTGTTTCTGTCGTCACTCTGTATTCAGTCTGTAAATGGTAAGCAAGTAATCTGGCCAATATTTACTCTTTTGTAATTTAGTTAAAATATACTTCAGGTTGGTGAAAATATGATGTAAAAATCATTGGTAATAACTATATATTGAGAGAGAATTAAGTTTGACACATGAATAAAAAATGTGTACCAGTTATCCAGTCCACAGTGATTACCAAGAGTTAGAGTTTGCGTCTTCATTGCAAAACACACTGTCATTTTAGATTAATTCAGTGAACGGCCGTTCATGTTGTATTGCCTGGTTTATCTGCTGCAGATTCAACTTTCAGAGATTAATTCAAACTGTGTAGAGAAGAATGAAGATCATAAAAATAAAACTTTTCTCCTAATCTAAGCTACTTTAAGTTCATAGAAAGTCCCCCTTTCTTGCCAACCCCTTGTTCCATACTCAGCGTGGTATCTAATGTCTGTGGTGGGAACAGGACTAGTACATCACACATGTGTGGGGCTTCACAGTTTTACCAAGCGCTTTCTCCTAAGTGTCATGCTGACTTTGTACTGAGGGCAACATGTAGATGTGTTGTGGACTGTAGCCTCATCATCTAGGCAGAGTGCTTGGAAAGACAGAAGGCTAAAATGGCTATAGGGAGCTTTTAATAGTTAGGACTATATGAGAAAAAATCTTAGAAGAATTGCAGCAGCTTTTAGAGAAGTAGGTGTAAGCATCTGATTTAACCTAATTAGCCTAATGTTGAACCTACACAAAGCAAGTATGAATCTGTCAAGCTTTCTAGTAGTTTCGAATTTGCTTAACACTCAGAAAGTTTGAGTTTGATTTTCACATGTAGAAAAGACTCAGTTATCTTCTACAGCAGCACCTTCTTTAGTCCTTAAGTTCATGTTTTATGAGTAGACATCTTTTCACATGTGATCATTTCAGGGGTTTGGGTCTAAGATTCTTGAAAATAGGTTGGAGCCCATATATAACCATTTATCTCAATTTTATAAAACTTTAAACTGTAATATGGATTTCTGAACATGTTGAAATAAGCAATTCTAGAGAAATATTCAAATAAATATAAGCTATAAAAATAAAAACAACCATCCAAGACTTGTTACAGAATAATATATGTACTTCAAATAGTGTAAAAGTATTTGCATTTAGTAAACATATTTTAAACTGTTTCTCTTCATAAATTTGTGTCTCTGGCCTTTATATTTATCTGCTAGGAGTTTTAATTTTATTTTTGTTTTAATGAGAAAAACTGTAATGAAAATTGGGGATTTCATTTGAGGTGAGGTTTTTGTGTTTGGGTTTGTTTTTATACAGTAGAGTTTAATCCATGTGTTGCTTTTCTTCAAGTATAGTTTAAAGGAGTACATTTGGAACGTGTTTTTGGAAAAAGCATATTAATGTAGCAGAAGAGACTTCAGTGCACACTTTCGAAGAAAAACAGTTTCTGAGCATTAAGTGGTAAAAGGCAATAATAATTCAAATGATGGTAACAAGCCAATCTGCTAAAAAGAATGCATGTTCTGTGTATCCAGCCATTTCACATGAACTAACCTCGTTTAAAAGAATACATTTCCATTCACTGTGCACATATGTGTAATCATTTTTGACTAAAATCAATTGCCATTATCATGCCAACTAAATCTGCAGTAGAATATATTAGTTGCCAGATACTGTACAAAATATTGTTTAAAATAATAATGATTGAATCCCAGAAATGAATAGATGCAATTTGTAACAACTTGTTAATAATGCCAAGAAACACTCCAGAGAGTAAAGTTAATGTTAATTTTTATATGTAGTATCTCTAAGTTGCTATGGTAAACCTTATATATTATGGTAGCAATAAGTGGCATCTTATACTAAAATACATTGAAAGTTAGAGATGAGCCTAATTACTTTTCTTACTTTCCTGAACATGAAGGACCTGATCGTTGCAAAACAAACCCATGCCTTAATGGAGGCACTTGCTATTCTACTGAAATTTCCTATGTGTGCACCTGTGTGCCAGGATACAGTGGTGACCGCTGTGAACTCGGTAAGATGTCCTTGCCCAGAAGAGTGCTATGCTTTTCCAAAAGGCATACTGGGGGAGACTTAACATGGCTCAAGTCAATCAGAGGATTTCAGGGAGACCCATGTGTAGACAAACTCTGTGTTCAGTGAAGTTACAATCACGGCATAATTTAAGTAGGTTCTGGGAAATGGGTGCAGATGGTTACTGAATTTTGCTCATATATCCAAGACTCAGTGAAGTTTACTGAGGTTCACTATGTGCTTTTGTGTTTTTTTATAGATAGGCTTTCTACAAACCTAAAGTTGCATCAGTATTAAGAAAAAATATTAATCTATCCTCCAAATCTGCATACATTGATCAATAAAGTGATCAATTTAAGTACAACAGAGTCTTACAAGGCCATATTTTAAAACTAAGGAATTTAGCCCATATTGATTGAATAAAGAATGCCCACGGAAGTAGTGGAATAAAATCACCAATGTCATATCAAAGGAGTACTTGTCTTAAAAACAGAAGCCAACAGAGTTAGTAAGCTTTAGTCATGTGCTGATTAGTGGGGATATAGATATAGCAATAGATAATATTCAAGGAATAATTACATATTAAACACTACACACACATACACACACACATATATATGCATCTATCTGGCCTGCATTCATTTTACATTAAAGTCAATTCGAAGTAGTTAAATAACCGAATATATGTGAAGCTCTTAGAATAGTGGATAGCACTTGGCAAGCACCCTGGAAGTGTTTGATATAATATCATCATTATTAAGACTATGTCTTTTTTTTAAAGATTTTATTTATTTATTTTTAGAGAGGGAAGGGAGGGATAAAAAGAGAGAGAGAGAGAGAAAAACATCAATGTGTGGTTGCTGTGGACCGTGGCCTGCAACCCAGGCATGTGCCCTGACTGGGAATCGAACCTGCAATGCTTTGGTTTGCAGCCCGCGCTCAATCCACTGAGCTATGCCAGCCAGGGCAAGACTATTTCTTTAAGTAAGAATCATTATATGCCACTTGGAAATTTAATTTACTTTGTAATTCATTTTAAAACGATTCCTTTTGTTTAATATAAACATTAATTAAAATTTTAGTGAAATTGCAAAATGCTATAGGAGTGCAGTCATTAATTTCATCTGAAGAGATCATGCAAGTCTTCGTAGAAAGGGTGCATTTGATAAAAATCTAAAAGGTGAGGAGGAGTTTGATTGGTTTTGGTGGGGGCTTCAGGTACCAAACAAAAGCGTGGAGACCACGAACTGCAGGAAGCATCTGGGTGACTGCAAGTATCGCGGTCTGTCTGCTTAAGGGTTTGTGGGGGAGGAGCATATGGGGATAGGACACTGGAAAGCAGATCGGATCTAGGTAGGTCTGAGGAGGTCCTGAAGGCATGTACTCAATAGTTGTACTTCATACTCTGGTTGAGGGATGCTGAGACTTTAGTGTGCATCAGAGTCACCTGGAGGGCCCTATAAATACAGACTATTGTTACACCATGTTCAGTATCTGACTCAGTAGATCAGGGGCAGGCCTGGGAGTGTGCTTTTCTAACATCCCAAGGTGATGCTGATGCTGTTGGTCCAGGGACCACACTAGGAGAACAACTGTCCTGGGACCTACGGGATGTTTAGAAGCCAAGAGTAAAACTGCCATGACTGTCCTCAAAGAAGGTGACAGCAGAGAGAAAAGAGAAGGGCCCAGGGGTTGGGAGGCTGTTAGGTATTTTCAGTATCCTACAAGTGAGGTTGTGGAAGCATGAGCCAGGATTTGGGGTGGGTAGGCTAGACTAAAACTGTTCATTTTAAGGCTCATATGATTCATTAAAAAGAAATGGATACAATGACACTCCTCTAATACCTTTGAAATATTCTTAGGGTTGCCAGGTATTTAGCAAATATCTAATATAGAAATAGGGAGGTCAGTTAAATTTATATTTCAGAAAAACAAGAATAATTTTTTTTTATTTTAAGTGTGCCCTAAATATAACATGGGACATACTTATACTAAAAAAATGTGTTTTCTTTTAAATCTGAAATTCAAATTAAACTGGCTATCTTGTATTTTATCTAGCAGCCTTACACTGAACAGAATCCTTTGACTCTTTTTGAAAGTACTCTTATGACCTTCCATGACTTTATTTCAGATTTTGATGAATGTCACTCTAACCCCTGTCGCAATGGAGCCACATGTGTTGATGGTTTTAATACATTCAGGTGCCTCTGTCTCCCCAGCTATGTCGGTGCACTTTGTGAGCAAGGTAAGTGCTATTGCAACATTTGTATAACGGACCTTATTGGTACTTCACTTTGAATGTTACTTCTAGATAGACTTTTTCCATAATGATTTGGATGTTTTTAGTAATTTTGGCCACATCACATACTCTTCCCTGCAGAGGAAATTCACAGGTTACCTAAATACATTTGGTTTCCTTCCATGACCATAGTCCACAACATCTGAAAACTAGTGTTGACTTGATCATTTTTTGTTTTGCTGATAGAATGCAATTGCCCACAGACACACTGAACTGAAATTAGGACTAGGTAGCAAAAAAAAAAAAAAAAAAAAGGAACATTGTTATACGTATTCTTCCTGAGGACAAATTAGGAATAAACCTTAATCCATATAAATGGTTTGTATTGAGGAGTATTCAATGTTCATTGCCTTTATTTTCTCCTCTTAAGCACTTGTGACTCAAGGGGCTTATTTTTCACAGTCTATCATCTATGGGGAATGAGTTTATATAGTTGTTAGAATACATTAACTTTGGCTTGGAAAACACTATGTAAAAGATACTGTGGATCTGCTCAACAGGGAATTTTCCTACTGAAGAAGCATTTACTTTTTCTGAATGAAAGGTCTAGGTGCGCAATGGCTTAAATCTCACGATCCCTGTAATTTGCATTTTATGGCCAACCTGAGAGTGAATATTGGGTGGTTAATAGTAATATTTCTTAGTCCATCAATCAGAAACAAATTGCATGCTCAGCACACTAAACTTTGGAACATCAATTTCCTCTACTTAAAGTCATACAGTGGTTTGGCTTTGACAAAAGCGCCTAGTGCCAAACTTCCATTTCACCAGACAAAATGAAAATGTATTAGACACTCAGACACATTGGTCTGGCCCTACATTCTGCTTTTCAGCATTAATCCAGACGTCACCACAATTAAAGCAAAACTAAAAGGAGCCTGTATTAAACTGCCAGTTGAAGGGGATGGCTGATGGCTGAGTTTTTAAGTTCTTTTTTTTTTCTCTCTCTTTATTGCATAGCATAAATCTGCTTCAGAATTTTAAAAGGTTAATATGAAAATTGACTAAAGAATTTTCTCATTGTTTTCCTTCTTCTTAAAGTAAAACAGTGAGAAAAATGCTATTTGTTGAAGAAAACAAAGGGTGATACACTTGAGTTATTAAAATATGTTTAAATGATTCTGACTGTCCTTCATTCCAAGTACAAGGAGTGATTCAAAAAATCATTTGTTTGAAAGGTGTTTATTGAGCACCCATTGTTTTCCAGGCACTGTCCTGGGCACTGCGAACAGAGCTCTGAACAATGCAGACACAACTCTTGACCTTGGTGACTCAGCCCCATTCTTGGCAGAGCAGAAGTGATACTATTTTTTGGATGGTTTATAGTTAATCCAATGCTTCCAGGTACATCATTGCATTTGGTTGACCCAGTATTTCTATGCAGTATTATAAATGGGTCAGAAATTGAGGCTCAGAGAGGAGCAAGGTTGTGTTCAGGGTCACACAGCTAGTAAATTAGACAGTGGGAAAAGTGAACCTAAGCTGCCTTTTAAAGCCTAGCTTTTCACAACATCATTCCTCTTCTGAGGTAGTTGGAACAAGTAAGGATTTTGTTCATGGGTGTACCTGGTGGATCCAGGGCCCAGTTACCTTTTCCATTTCTTTAAAGGAATTTTGTAATGGAAAAGGTTTATTTTTCCCTCTCGTTTCTGGTACCACCTAACTTTCAGGTACATTCTGTATTATCTTACAGCAAGTTTAACTTTCCGTCATGCAACACTGAGAAGGAGCCACCCCAGTCTGTTTACCAGATGCAGCTGTGCTTCTGTGATTTGCTGCCAGGACTGTGAAAGATTTTTTTCTGCTCTTTTTCAGGTTGCCTAAGAACAAGTGCTTTCTTCATTAACAGCAGCATTGTTGTCTAAACAGTTTTCTGTCCAAATTTCAGTGATGACTGGGTCATTGTTTCTTCAGCTGACCTTTTCTGTTCTCTGCCTTAGTAACACCCCAGCTCCCAGTAACTGCGGAATGGGGCTACATATTGATGGCATGATAACAGATTTGAGATCTAGATGGGGTCTCAGAACGATGGAAAGACAGTTCTGTACACACACATTGCCCCCAGCCAAAGTCAGTGATACAGCTTGCCAGTGAGAAGTGCCTCAGTGTTGACAATTTCTTAAGACTTGACAGCTATTTGTCAGAGGTGTTGAAAACACTGAGTGCATATCATAAAGTGAGCAAAATTTTGTGAGACTGTTTAAGAGTGGCAGTTTCATCTCCTGTGGTCGTGAACAGGAGTTGTCCCCCCCAACCAGCCAAAACGGAACCTGGGGCTTTGTAACGTGGCCTGTGCTCTGCCGGCATTTTAAAGCATGAAAAGCATTTCCATGTCAAATGAATTTTAAGAGAATCCTCCAAAAGGGTTGCCTTTTAATAAAGAAAATATGTGTTACACCACTTTTAGGTAAGATAGGGTAAACAGACTGCTTCTGATACCTCCTTTCAGAAAAGAACCCCAGGAGAGGCTGCCTGGCATGCTGTTCTTCCTTACGCATAGATTGAATAAAAGTTAAATGAATCAGTGTAGATATTTGGCTTTTTAAAAAGTCTCTTAGTCAAGTAGTATTTTAGTACAGATACATACATTGCCCTTGTTTAGTTCTAACAGAAACCCTGCCCCTATTTTTGGAGCCGTGTTCTGACAGGAATTGTGCAGCTGCGGACTGAGAAAGGTGCTGTACAAGTGACATGGTTGTGGATCTAGGTTTGACAGTCATGTGTTGTTTTGTATGGGTGTAAAAGGAAAAATAATGATAGTCTATTTTCCTGATAAAAGATAAAACCAGACTAAAATCATTTGGGTTAATAGAAAATAAGAAAGAATATATAGAAAAATTTTTATGACACATTATTCAATAAATTAGGGATTCTTTAGAATTTCAAACTGTGTGTTTTAAAGTCAATGATAATCTCCAAGGCTAAGGAACACTGTGCTATTATAATATTGCATTATTGACTTTGGCAGTGAGAGTGTTCTAAAAATTTTTCCAGTTTTCTTCCCATGTAAACTAACCCCCTCCTACATGAAGATTGATTCCTTCCCCATCACTTGTACCTCAGCTCTGGGTCCTTCATGAGAACTCCGCAAAAAGAAAATTACTACATCCAAGTAACCAAAATATGCCTCATTCTTGGGCACTGAGTGCTACTTTTTTACCAAATCATCTAGCTGTGTCTCATGTCCTTTCCTATGAGATTTGGTGTCTCCAAACAGCACTTTAATAAAGCTCAAAGCCTCTAGTGCACATGATTTAAACCAATTAGTCAGCTGGCAGTAACTAAACAACAGGCCAGATAGACTAAACTGAAATGAAGACTGTTCTCAGAGATAAGTTGCATCTGTCACATGATTATGGCCCAAATAACTGAAGCCAGGGAAAAGTGAATTTCATCTCTCAGGGTGCATGTGTTCCCACAATTGGAGAAAGAGGAGTAAATAGAGTGAGAATCAAGCAATTTGACTTTTAGTTTAGCCACCAAGTCTAATACATAAAACAAGCATTTATTTCATGGAGGAGGGTTTCTTTTTTTTTAATAGATCAGTAAATTTAAGGGAAGAACCGATGGTCATTAGGGAACATGGAAAGTTTTCTTGGTCCTTAAAATGCTATGAACTTTACAGTCTTGTTAGTTTAACATGTAATGTTTAAATATATTTGTGAGAATTATTTTATAAAAATCAAAAATATTTCTATGTATTATTATCAAATAGAATTGAACCCCACTTGTGAGTGCGCGAGTCTGAGGGGAGATCACCATTGAGAATGCAGCGCTACGAGCAAGGCTGCTTTCCTACGAAAACACGTTAGAAACGGCAGACCAGGGAGTCCAGCTGAAGCTTCCTGCCAGTGTGTGATTTAAATGTACTGAAAAAATGTGTTCCTCCTACCAGGACACTGGTCACAGTGCGCTCGTTGTGAAAGAGGGAAAAAGATATATTTATCAACCCAAATAAAATGGCTTGATGGAATAGTAGGAATGCAGTTAAAGAACTTAGGTTTTGTCATTCTTAATAAACTTAAAATTTGGGTACATTTGCATTTGCAGTTACCTATATTCCTGCTATTTTGGGAAGAAGGCACACGGCCTTAGCTATATCCCAGAGGCTGCCTACTGATGAAGATTTGTTTCTGTTTGTAAATCTTACCTGGCCAGATACTGGCCACCTGCTATCTCTCTGGGAAGTGGGAAGGGACTACTGCCAGACCTTTGAAGTCCTTATGCAAGCATTCAGAATCCTATTAGCCGGAATTCTTATCACTTAATTGACGCTCTTCAGAAAACTTTCATTTGTAAGGGATTAGCCCCAACTGCTTCACAAGTAAGCTAGTAGACACTGAAGCCTAAGAGGTCTTGACTGGCCTCTCCTCCAGGCTTCTCTCCTGCTAAAACTGGCTTTACTTAATGAAATTGCAGTTAAATACTGTCTTTTCAGTGCAAAAATATGTAGTGAGTCCCCATAAAACATCCTCCCCAGGTTCTGAAGACTTTAAGTGGAATGGTGTCTTTATTTCATTTGAATATATCAGGCCTGTGTCTAAGCAGAGGCTAGTTGATAAAACATAAGAGTTAAGTTTCTACAACATTTCATGTACATGAAAACAAAACAAAGTTGAACAGAATGATAAGACTTTATCTGTTGACCCGCTGTACAGCCACTCACTTGGCAGGAATCAGCTGGGCCCTCTTCATCATACTGTCTGTGTCACCATGACCAAGTTTGACGAATCCGTTAACGTAGGGATGTTGCGTTGATAATGCCTTGGGTCTTCTGTTCACTCTTGGATCAGTGAGCCAAGTTTAAATGATGTAGGTGAGTTTATCAATCCTCTTGCCTTATCTCTGCCCAGACACGGAGACCTGTGACTACGGCTGGCACAAATTCCAAGGGCAGTGTTACAAATACTTTGCCCATCGACGCACGTGGGACGCAGCTGAACGGGAGTGCCGTCTGCAGGGTGCCCATCTCACGAGCATTCTCTCTCACGAAGAACAAATGTTTGTGAATCGTATGTACCAAATACACACTGCTTTCCTGAAGCTGCACTCGTCCTCACCACCTGCTTAGCTTCCTCTCCATCTACCACCAACAGCAAAAGGAGTAGCCTTCTCAGTTCTGATTCAGCTTAAGTCTTTCATTTGTGAACTACTTAAAATCATCTCCACTATATGAGTCCCCTATTTTGGGAAACATTCAACTATATCACAGGAAGGCATTTCTTGGTCAGTCAGCACTAAGAGGTGAAACAGTATGCTATAGATCAGGGGTGTCAAACTCGTTTTCACCTGGGGCCACATCGGCCTCACAGTTGCCTTCAAAGGGCCCAAAATAATTTTAGGACTGTATAAATGTAACTATTCCTTAACTGTTAAGGAGTTGAAATTACATTTGGCCCTTTGAAGGCAACCGTGAGGCTAATGTGGCCCCTGGTGTAAATGAGTTTGACCCCCCTGCTACAGATTGAATGCATGAAATTGCTTTGATCATTTTTTGACTTACAAAAATGGCTATCTCTTATAGTTCAATATAATTATTCTAATGGTTATTGTCTTTGTGGTCTCTGTTTTGAATATGCGCATGCGTATGCTGTCTAAAGTTAAAGAGAACATTGCTTTCAGTTATTTTTGTCCCGGTAATTAAGATTGAATTGTTCATAGTGCCCTACAATTATCCTCTGTACATAATTCATTCTCATCCAAGTTTCTAATTATTTTAGAGCATAGAAAGTGGACTTTCATTCTATGATAATGAATAGATGGAGACAATGCTATGAAACCTACCACCAAAGTTGTTTACTAATTCTTTGAACTATAGCAAAGAGGAGGGCGGCTAAGTTTTACGTAGCAAATATATAGGGTTTTTTTGCTCATAAAGCATTGTTTAATGCTTGATTAAATATGTTCTCCTGATGTCTGCTATCTTTTAGAAATGTGGTTATTAATTTTCAATCTGGATAGAGGTTCATTTAACTTTTTTGCTGGGTATGCTTACCTGTGACTCATTTTATGGCAAAAGCCATTAATTTTTAGGAAATTCTCCAAAACTGCCTGGCATAGGTATTCAGTGTTTCAGCTGCTTTAGGACAAACACGTGGCTTCCGAAGTGAGGCCAGCATGGGTAAGATCTCTCATGCTTTATTGAGTCACTGAATTTTTTGCTAATGGCATAATAATAAAAAAAATAAATTCAAAGTTTCTATCATCAGGAAGCATCAATAAAAGCACTCAAATTGTAATAAATTGTTATAAACATGATTGTCTATGTCTGATATTTTTATGTTTAGCAATGTTTGTAAATTAACTTTTTAGTTTAAAGCACATTGGGCAGGAGAACAAAAGTAAGTTAGGCCATGAAATATTTTCATGAGCAACCTAACAAAAATTCAGCCAGAAAAGAGGATGCATGATTCACCCTGAAATACTTTTTTTTTACTACATTCCATCCATACATTGGAAAGCTAATACAAATATCTATGTCATTTACCGTCCTTGTAGGTGTGGGCCATGACTACCAGTGGATAGGCCTCAATGACAAGATGTTTGAGCATGACTTCCGTTGGACCGATGGCAGCACACTGGTAAGCTGCTGATGAACATGACGCCCATTGTAAGAACTTGGTGCTGTGCACTGACTGCATTGTGCGGAGGGCGCCTTAGAGTGGAGACCAGTTAAGGGACCTGCTCAAGGCCGCTCAGTGAAACGGAGGGGAGTTAGACTAGAGTTCCATGAGATGTATCCAATCACCAGTCCTCCAATCACTGTGGCTCTCTCTGCAAGAAGACTGTATCAGATTTCCACTGAACTGGTAAACCACATAATCAGAATTGCCTGTAGTCTGTCTTTAAGATAGTTATCTAGGCTTTGTATAGCTTCCAAATGAAAAGGAAAAGAATAGCTGTAAGAGAAAGGGCCTTTAAAAATACCTTTCTCTATTACATAATTATACTGGAAATCTGCTATAAGGCCTGGCTCATTATATTTCCAAGCAAAAAATGCCCACTTTTTTCATCTTAAAAAAATTGTTGGATTGTGATCTTATGAATTTCCTCCCATTCAAGCTCTGCTGAGTAATTATATATATATAATTACTTTTATATAATTTTTTATAAAGAAAGGAATGATTTGGTAATACTGGCCACTATCTCAAGCTGGCTGGAATAAGGTTCTTAAGACAGGATAGATAAAGCCAGTTTTTTGTTTGTTTGTTTGTTTGTTTGTTTTAAAAAATTTTCAAGGGTGGTTAGCTATACCAGTGAGTCTAGGCCCTGGCTGTTGGCATCACCAGGAGGATGTAATGGGGCAACAGCTGTCTAGGACTCAGTGCAAATTCCTTTCAGCAGAACCTCTGGCAGCTGTGTTTTCTGAGTGGTCCCCAGGTGACTCTGAAATGCACACAAAGTTGGAATGCACTGGGCTAGACAGCAAGTGTAAGTTAAATTCTAAGTTAGATAAACAAGAAGAAAAGTTGAAAATAGTTGTTAAGCTCTTTTGGGGGTATGAATTACTAAGCTGCTTAAATTACATTCATTAGCTGCCACTCATCTAATTTAATGAGTTTGGCAACATGTAAAGTTCATCTTAGAACAAATGCCAAAGTAATCTGGTTTTGGAAGTTCTACTCTGTCCAGGAAAACTTCTTTGTGCTCTGTGGACATATGAGGGAGGGCTCTGAAAAACGGAATTTATTTATAAAAAATTGTGTATTTATTTTTACATGTTTAAACTTAAGTCCCCTTCAAAATATTCTCCATTTAATGTAGTACATCTATTGAGACTTTTTTCTACTGTTCAAAACAGTTTCTGAACTCATCAATTTTGATAGCTTTTAGGGCTTCTGCTATTTTTTGTTTCACCTCTTCCACATTAACAAAATGTTTCCCTTTGAGAACTTTTTTCACCTGAGAAACAAAAAAATATCACTCAGGGCAAGACAGGGTAGATAGGGAGGGTGGCTCATGGGGGCCATGCCTTTTTTGTCAAAAACTACTGAACACTGTGCATGGTGTTGTTGGGTGCACTCTTAAATCACCCATCACACAATGGGGAAACATGTCGAAAGAGTTTGCTAAAAAATTTACTGAAGCCTCTCACGACAACGTCACTTGATACACTGATACAAATGGCTTTCTAGAACACTCGTCTAGCAGAGGAAGCCTGTATTACAAGGGGCCCACCCTCTAGAAGGTAATTCTGGTTTTGGGGGGAGGGTCTCTTCTCCTACTCCTTAGTTCATCCATGGCATCCACTGAAGTAAGGACGTTTCATTTGTTTATTCTCCATAACAACCTTTATGGGAGGCAGTAGGTGTTTTACAGGTAAAGAAAGCATAGGTCAGTAGACTGAGGTATTTGTGCAGAGCCACAGTGCTATTAAAAGGTGAAGCCAGTATTTGAACTCAGGCCTCTCTCCAAAGCCATTGGTCTTTTTCTGGCTGGTACTTCCTTGACTCTAAAGAGTATCCTTATTACATTTTGCCTTTAGCAACCCTGAAATAAAGCTTGGCTTGTCCGTTATTTGTCATGACTCCTTATGTTTAATCAGTACTGTTTATCATTCAAATTCATAAGTAGATACTGCATCAAGAATCAGACAACATAAAGAAAGCTGAGTGTCCATAAACATATTCCCAGTCAGGTATATGAGCCACAACCTCTGGGTTATTCAGTCTTATTTTCTTCTAATCGTTCTCGCTAGATGGTATATCTGCAATTTTTGCATCCATATGTTTTCTTTTTATTGTAACTAAGGGGGATAAATTTGGTCTGTTAGATTAATAGTGGTTGGCATGGCACAAGTCCTTGCATGCTAATTTTAATTGAAGATAGACTTGTTTTATTAATTTATAAGTGAATATAAAAATTAAAAGGGCATTTTTCTATATATTACAGATAGTTAAAACCATTCATAATTCTGTTAATGTGTATCATATAGTATAGGCATTTAATGAGTTTTCTCTTGTTGATGCCTAATTCTTTCTTGTGGGATAGATTGGGTTTCTAGGATACCTATCATTAAGTCTTTCTCTCACAGACTTTCCTTTATAAATAGCCCAGTGAGAAGTGCAGGTCCATGTGAGATCCCAACTACATTACCAAAGCCAGAATGCCATAGTTTACCTGCATGTGCCAGCCCTGAGCCTGGAATAGCTGTATCTGGCCAAGTGAAGTGTATATAAAGCCTGGCATTTGCTACATACTGACCTGATTGGGCCAAGTCCCCAACTATGTACAATCTCTCATTGGTTACATAGAGTTGATTTGTATGTTTTCATTCTTAGCATTTTTGTGTGTTATAGACGTTTATTCTGGTCTCTCCATTAGGAGTTCAGCTCTTCAAAGAAGTGTTTCTCTTGTTTGCTTTTTATTTCTCACAGTGTCCCTATAAGATCTGTGAGCTTGATTAATGAGACTAAAGATTGACTTCCATCTGGCAGTCATGTAAGATCTGTTAAAATATCTTAGGGAATTCATCTTCCCTGTCAGGTATCGGTCAGGTTAGCTTGGCCCGTCAATTGTTATCATTTCACTCTGCCCAAGCAAGGCAAGTTAGCCATTTTTTTCATCTGTGTCCATTAATTTTTAATGGACTGCGAAAATCACCATTTTCATAATCAGACTGGTCTTAAACTTGGAAAATAAGCAAGCATCGCACTTCGTTGAAAAATATTGATCTTCCCTGAAAATTTTCACAGGAAGGTAACCTAACATTGATAACTACAAAATATGTGCAGGAACCTTATTCTTAATTAAGTGACATTTTTAATTGTAAGCCCAGGGTTATGGAGAGAGCACCAAGGGAAGGCCTTCATTGAAGAAGGCAGCAAGCGAATTATATAAACAAGCAAAGTTTATCAAAGAAATGACACAGTAACTCCAGAAAAAAGTCTGACAGACCCTTGGTTTCTTCTTAGTTCACTCTTTGTATAAAATGAAAGTGTGGTAAGGAGTGTACCTTAACTTTGAACATTTGGAACAGAAAAGACCATCTGCCCTGCAGCCGGTCTCCCTCCCATCTGACTGATGTCTGGCCCACTTTCTGCATCGTACCCCCCCTCACCCCCATCCCTTCCTCTCTGGGACAGCCTAGGTGACTCTCGCACTCGTTTGTAGTCCTTTCTGCAGCCACCGTGCTCTTAACAGGTTCCATATGTGCACAGGCCTTGGAATAAAATAGCTCTCCTTTGTTTCGCTGTTTATTCCAAGTGTCTTGCTTTTGAAAGTACCCCTAATAGTAAACTCTTCACCCGAGAAAGAGAAAGCCGTATCTGCTTACACTTGGAAATGGTGTTAACTTGACTGTGTGTAATTTTAAGGACTTCGTTTACATTTTAGAGTGATTTCTCTCCTTCCCACCCCCACTCCATTTTTGGTTTGAAAGATTGATTAGAGCTTATCCTTCTTGGGAGGCACAGCAGTATCAAAACAAAAAGAACCTTTGATATTTACTGTATGTTACCTTTGATTACTCAGTTTAATATTCAGTAAAAACAAGTTTATATTAGGTCTCGGTTTCAGTATTTATTTTTCTTGAAATAATTAAACTTCGCTTTCAATCAACTTTCAGTATAATTTTAACAGATTTAATGTGATTATGCTCTACAGCTAGACTAATTCAACTCACATGCTTATGCTAAATTAACAATGTTATTTGTCCAAATTTTCTAAATTGCCTCTCTTCTTCAGATTCTGATCAATTCATTCCCCATTATTGGCTTCTGTAATAGGATGTTGACATAATTAACAAAATGCCAAATTCCTGCTTTTGTTACATTGTAAAAACCTTTTTTTATTATTTATTTGGTGTGTTTGACCAGTAACTTTCACAAAAGGATACTTGTCAGTAAAATTGGTTCTAGGCTTCCCCTTGTGATTTGTATTAAGGTTATTTTCTCTGAACACATCTACATTTTCACTTTGTCACCTGAGTTTCAACTTGGGTGTCATGAAGTTAATTCTATCAGCGGCTATGATTTCTACTCACAGTTATTCTTTAACTTGACTATTGATCTCTACAACAGTGAAATGCCACAAGTGCTTTATTAGAAAACTTGACAAGTAACTTCAATAATGAAATGCTTTCCTTGTCACCCAAGTAATGTCTTCAAAGACACTAAGTTAAACCATCCAAGTTAAATACACATTAAAGCTGGAAAAGTTAAACAAATATTTCTTATCTAGCTTTTACAGTATTATCTGACTTTTAAGCTCTATCCTTAACTTATTGTTAAATCAAGGACTAATCTGAAGTGTTTTCCCCAAGATCTGTTTTCAGTGGCTACAACCTTCCTCTCTACTTGCTATGAACTCTTGTTACTCCCTTCTTAAAATTCTTCAATGTCTTCCTATTGCCTTCAGTAAAATTTTGACTATTAGCCTGGCATACCAACTCCACCAACTCCCTCTGCCACTTCCTATGCTACCCCATCTCAAAATGCTCTCTGGAATAAGTCAGAACATCTCATTCCTGCAGGTCTGTGCATACACTTGCCCTGGTACTTAGAACGTTCATGCCCCGTGCCCTAATTTTATTTCAAAGCATTCAGTTCCTTGCTTAGCCAAGGGTCCCTTTTCCCCAGGAAGCTTTCCTAAAGATCCTTGGGCACTTCCCAGACTAGCACAGACCTCTGGGGGTAATTTCCCACCACTGTGCTTTCTGAGGCAGAGATTAACTTTCATTTCTATTTGTTCAACACCTAGCAGAGTTGTTGACAAAAATAGATAACTAATAAATGTTTTCTGAATGGTATTCAATAGCCATACATTGTTCAATGAACTTAACTGTTCAACTGTAATCTCTTGAACCCTAAAATGACCAATGAAGTCTTTTGGCTCAATCTCTTTATGGCAATTCTTGCATATTAGATTAAATATTTTATTTAAAGTTGTACCAGTATGAAAAACATTAAAACATAATAGGTGGGATTTCAAATATGATGACAAGAAAAAATCTTCCACAGAAAGGAAGAAATTTATAGTTAAGCACAATGAATGCATCTTACTAAAGTTGTTAACCCAAGGAAAACAGTGTTCCTTCTGGGAATGATGACAGTCTTGCCCATGGTTGTCCAAAGAATACATTTATGGTAAATTTTAGGAAGAAAAAATGGCAAGTAAACTTCTCAACCTCTGCCACCCCTGCAGGTTTGAGTTACATGAGGGCAGATTTTCCATGGAGAATTAGGAAACCAATGATTACTCAAAACTGTTAAGGAGGATTTTTTTCAAGATAGGTACATATTCTACCATTATATTCTTTTAAGAAAAATGACTTTAAAGAACCCTATTATCTAAATCCAAAGTGTAATAAGACAAGCAAAAGGAAATCCCACTCCCGGATGTTGTCAGCTCACTTTGTTTTTCATAGATTGCTTGACGAAGGATGAGCTGTTGCCTAAGGTGGGACAGAGCTTCATTCCTTCACCCACCACCTGTGACCATTCTTTCTGGCACAGAGGGAGCCAGACCTCAGGAAACACTTCCATTTCTCCATCGATGTGCTTCCTAGCAATCTCATGTTTACAACTGTCTTTGCAACTATAGACTGCTGGTGTGTCCATGGACAGCATGGTTAAAGAGATATTGGAAACAGGTGCTGTAATCACGCTACTTTTAATAACCTGCTTCCCCAACCAGTGCTTTAAAATTAACCCATGGACCGCAGAGATTTAAAGCTGTCACCTTGCTGCTCCATCCTCCTTCTGACCCCAAGAAATAAAGTTCTCATGAAGGGATTTCTCCATGGTCTGTACTGCCCCTTAATCTCTTCCCTTCACGGCATTCCCCAGCACCTTCAGTGGATCAGATGCAGTTACCTCAAAAGAAAACATCACCTGATATAGCATTGTCCAGAGGCTGAGGACTGAACAGAACTGATAGTTCCCTGTTTAAAATACCAAGGGGCTTTTGGAAAGTTTGATTTGTTTCGTAAGAGAAGAACAAACCCTAAATTTATTCTTATACATTTTAACTTCCTACATCTCTTTCACATTTTCCTTGGGTCATCTCACTTCGTTAGCACTGAAGCCCGACCCCTGTGAGGCTGCTGGCTTGTGGGCTTCCCAGGAAGTGGTCCTGACGTCCTCCTTCTCACTCTTTGGTGCACGCACAGCCTTCCTCTCCTCTGCACTGGTCTGGAGCTGGCCAGGAAGCTCTTGAGCACTTTACTAATTCACAGATCGATAAGTGTTTTATTTTCTAGTTCTAATCAACTCATCTCGCCTCTTGTTACAATGTAGATTACAATATAGATTACAAAAACTACTTGATCGCCTTTTCTACTTAAAAAGATTCTACTTAAAATTTTTGTAGAGCATAACTAAATACTGGTTTTGTTTTTTATTTTAATAAGCATGATCCAACATTGGCAAGCTGGCACACCTAGAATTTGGGACACCCACTCGCTCTCCTGGGTAGAGTCGGCTCATGACAATAGCCAGATTTGTTGTGGATTTTACTTTAAATCCAGAGTGCCTTTTCTTCTTTCATAAACAAACACATTAGTCTGTCAAGCAAAGTATTGTGAGAAAAACCAGCTTTGAAAAAAGTAGAAACAATAAAGAAATAGCCCTTAACCCAGGAAGAGACACTTAAAAGGGGCAGAGAAAAAGAGTAACAAATCGCAGGCTATAAACCATTATTCTTTTTCTGCAGGAATGTATCATTATTGTGCTTTATAAACACAAAGGTTTTAGCCTCCTCCCTCGCCCAGATGTCTTGGACCTTGAAAAGAGAATCAGGACTATTAACTAATTTCTGATGTTTTCTAAACTTTTTTTTGTAGGTTTCTGCTCCTTTGAAAGGATTACATGATTTAGCAGAAAAATAATGCAAAACAACTCCCCAACCTAAAACTTAAGTTTTTCTCTTTCTACCTGAAAGTCTCAGAAGACTTTCTATAAAGCATTTGCAGATGGATGTGTGTCAGCTGTGGTGTGGTTTTAGTTCCAAGTCGAATGCTGCTTCTCTGTGAACAAGTCACACTGCATATCAACATTAATTTAATTATGTTAAAGCTCACAGGCTTCATTATATTAACTTAAAAGCCAAGGAAAACATATGCTGTTTCCTCAGCCTTTAACACATTCATCATTATTAGAAGAATTCTCAGTTTCTTTTCTGCAAAAGACCACCGAGCTCTTAATGAACATTTTTACTTATGTTGCACTTTAATGTGTTTTAAAACCAAGCACTGGTCCTTCTGATTCTGCATGGGAAATGTAAGGAGTTATAGACAAGCTTTAGAACAGAAAACTCTCATCTCCACCTCATCTTTACTTGAGTGCAACTAGCTAGTGATGGGTCAAACAGCTGGAAGAACAGTATTTACCCATCACTGGAAAATCATTTCATAATTGAGAAGATTATCCAAAACCAAGTTTGCCAATGCCATAGTTCCTTCTCACAGATGATCTTCAGACATGTTCTACAAAACTCTAAAATCACATACAGACATTTAAATTTCATGACTAATAATTTCAGGCAATGAATAACCATCAAAAAGGCAAAAAAAAAATGTTGAATGGGTTTTGGCAGTTTCGAGTTGCATTTGGATGTTAGCACTTCCTGACTGAAGACCTGTGCAAACAAGCCCGGGTGAAGGAGTCCACTGGCACCCGTTCACGGGAGGAACTGAGTGCAAGCGGCTCTGGGGGGCTCTGCCTGGGGCCCTGTCTCCAAGTGGTCTCACAGTGGGAGTAACTCACATCCTTTGGAAAATGCTGTTGATAATTACCGCCTTTGTCGGGCAGTGAGCTCACGCTATTACACAAGATTAGTGCTGCACTCAAGACCTGGCAGATCGTCTCTCCATACAGAGATTTGCCAGCTAGGAAAAGAATGGGCACGCTGCCACTTTAACAACTATCAGGAGACCCCAAGTTAGTTTTTCTTCCTTCAGCATATTCATGTTTGTGGGATCTGACTCCAGGCTGCCAGCCTCAGGCAGTGACACCAAAACAAACGTCTCTTTCTCCTTTAAAACAAAGCTGCTCTTTTCCTTTCAGTTGTTCAACTCAAAGACAACAGCAAAACCATAACCTCCCTTAAACTATAAATAAACAAGGACCCAGACCAGAGTAACCTTAAGCAAGCAAGTACAAGGATCAGAAGAGGGTCTATCTCTACCTTGCAGGGAGGTCATTTGCCCTGAACAAGTTAAATAAAACAAGGTTAAATGTGCCCTCCACAGACTGCACACAAATGCCTATTGTGTCCCACAGCCGTCTAGGGGAAACAAAGGCATTTTAAAGTTCCCAAATGTTTTTATTTCTGTAATAAGTAGTCCTTCCAGCTTTCTTTCAGATAAACGTTTGACCTGTGTTCTGAATGGCTGGGGGTAACCCAGCATGGTTATTAAGTTCTTTATTTAGGGAAAAGTGGCCTCTTATCAGCGTGTGTTTCAAACGGCTAAGCTGTCCTGTTGGCAAAGCATTTTCTGTTTGGACTTCACTTTTGTACTTTGGTGGTTATCTGCTTACCCTTGGCATCTATTGCATTTGGATGTCATTTGTAGCTGTGGGAGCACAGGTGATAAGAGGAGTTTGCACACAGGGAAGTCGACTTTTAGTGTCATGTTTCTATAGCTACTCTTGATAAGCTTTTACCTAAAACCACACTAAATGTGAATCACGCTGTGGACATTCATTTGTGTGCCTAGGTGTTAATAATGATTTGCCCCATTCTAAGGATTTTAGGTAGGTATTACAGATTGTGCTTTGCTTCTGATATGATTTCACCATTGACATAAACCCTGTGATAATTTAAAAAGTGAAATGGAGAGAAAGAGCTGCGGTAGATGAACATTTCAGTCCAATAGAAAATTCAGATTATGGCGACCACGGCCTCTAACAGAACAGAACGCAATCAGGTTGGCAAATACACTCTGGCTGAGGTCCATCTTCTAGCAAGTGTCCTTTGCATGCTGTCCCTCACAAAACTGAGAGAACATACCACAGATGATCCCGTAATTTTTTTTTGTGTGACATGAAGTAAATAATCATGATTTCTGGTGGCGTATTCTAAATTCTTTTTTGTTAATAGTTTGTAATTCATAATATAATGATGGATGGATATTACCACCTAGTGGTCATGTTGTATTTTGCATTTCGAAACTGCACATTCCCAGACTGCCACCTGAGTCTACAGGGGTAATATTGCCTGTGAATTAAGTTCCTGTAGCTTTGAGTTTAAAAATTCTAGCATTGATTGCATTATATTGTGAACCTGAAAGTTACATGTGGAAAAGATGATTTTTCAAATGCAGCCTGAGGCCAGCACATGGAGTCACACGCTTAGTAAAATCCTAGCCACTGAGGCAAATATTAGGACCAGTCCTCCCACCAGTTTCTTTACTTTGTACACAATAATACACACAGGGGAAAGTTTTCCTTGGCGTGTTTCCTTGGTATGTGAACCTAAAGGACCTTTTTTTGCTTTTCTTATGAAAATGTTTTACAATGAATTAAATTAGCAGTATTTGGGGCGGGATAGACTAGCTGAGAATGGTAACTGGACTGTTCATGAAAAAAAAAAACACCCAATTTTAACTTGAAGTTTTAGTAAATTCTCCCCCAAATTACAATAATATATTGCATCATAGACTAGCTTCCCTGGGCAAATGTCAAAGATGTTTTTTTCAATGGAATGTCTGTGATTAATTGTTCAAATGTGCTTGGCAACATTCATAATAGTTCTGAAACACAGAGCTTTTAATTGACCATTCAAGGTAATCTGAATTATAGTGAATTTTAAAAGTTAAAAGGTGACTCCATCTAAGCTGATAAACTGTATCTAAATATAGTTAGACATAGGTAGACAGAGTGGTCTTTTACTAGCTGCAGGTTCAAAATTTGCCATTGCAATTACATACTAGAAACCTTGAAGATCCACAGTATGAAATGATTTGTACCTTCTGCTCAGTCTGGGGTGTAAGAACTGTTCTATTAGCTACCAAGTCTGTCTAATGCATAGCTTAGTTTCCCATCTCAAGGGTTCTGTTGGTGTCTACACTGCTAATCATTTAGATATTTGCATGTTCTTTATGGTATTTATGATGAGAACCTATCTGCTACACAGATCTTCCCGAGTGCCAATGAGCACTGGGCACACTGTAGGGGGTGTGCCTGTGTGCGTGATGGTGATAAGTCTCAAATGTATGACTCACAGAAAGATCACCTTTAATTTAACCTAGTGTCTGTGAACAATCGTTTTTGTTTTTAGTAGAGAGGAAAAGAAACCAAGAGATTCTAAACAGAATGCATAAGTCTTTAGAAGAACTAGTTAGTGCCCGTTGATTATTCTTTGTAGTTATTCGGTCAAGTTAAAAGAAATCGTAATATTGTAATGAAAATAATTTGAGCCCTGGCTGTTGTGCCTCAGTGGACTGAGCACTGGCCTACAAACCAAAGGGTCGCTTGTTTGATTCCCAGTCTGGGCACATGCCTGGGTTGCGGGCTAGGTCCCCAGTTGTGGGCATTTGAGAGGCAACCATACATTGATATTTCTTTCCCTCTCTCTCTCTTCCCCCCTCTCTCTTCCCCCCTCTCTCTCCCTTCCCTTCTCTCTAAAAATAAATAAAATACAGGAAAATAATTTGAAATTGATTAAATATTATGAAGAAGGGCTAGTTATTAAGTTTGGATAGGAAAAAGGGTGCTTTGAAAACTTCTTAGTTTTAAGATGCAGATAAAAAGAATTTAAGCACAAGAGTCTTTAATGTTCTGGGAATTCTTTCCCTAGTAGAGGTTGAATTATAACCTTGTATCTGCAAGGTTTTGATTTTTGAATTGACATTCTTTTTCAAACACTTCTCTAAAAATCTCGATGTGGAAAAATGAACACCATTTAGGAATGTCGCATGGAGGGATAAGAGGAAGCCATTCTATGCTTTAAGCACCTTCCTTGCTCCAGCCTTTTATTTTCACCCGAGCTGTTTGTGCATGTCCTCATCATCTGCTTGTGTCTGTCACCTGAAGGACCAGCCGGGATATGACTGTCACAGTAGTAACTCGTGCTGGTTAGTCTCGTTTCCTTTAACTGAAAGCAGAGCCCAAAGCTGAACCCAAGCAAACTTTTTTTTTTTTTAAGCAGAGCAAACTCCTGGTTTATTTCTAAATCTCTTAACCTTATGATAAAGGCAGTTACCTATCTCTGCAAAAGGAAATGGTAAGTCAATTACACCACATTTTCATCATCAGTTTGTTTTGTTCCTGCTTGTTATCTTTATCACGCTTGTTTTGTTAATGCTAGTTATCTGCTGAGGGTTGAGGCCCGTGGATTGTGGCCTTGTGGTGTGTATTTTAAAGATAAAAGATGTCTGGTATCTCTGACTGACAGCAGGGACTCCTAGACTCTATGTAATCAGAGGTTCACCTTGAAAGTATGTAAACCCTGTCTGACTTTAGCAGGTTGCCGATAACTTTCAAAAGCAGACACCCCACCCCTACACACACTTTTCTCTAGTATGTTTATTGAATCAAGTTGGAGACTTGTGAAAAGCAAAGGAGAGAATAGCTTTCTAGCCTTTCTGCTTGAGAAAAATTAGTCCAGTCCCTGTTAGATCCGTGGGATTGAGGCTACTCTCTGCAAGTGATGACCATGAAAGGCAGGGAAGTTCTGTGTGTTCCGGAAGACCTGAGGAATAATTCTTTGTTTTTATGTTAATATGAGACAGAAATGAATTTTTGACAATAAAATATGGGTTATTTGGAGTAATCTAAATATTTATAAAGTTGGGTAGAATTTTTAAAAACTTTTTCTCAGATTTTACTTATTTTTAGAGAGAGGGAAAGAAAGGGAGAAAGAGAGGGAGAGAGGTATTGATCGGCTGCCCTGCCTGCAGTGCCTGTAACTCAGGCATGTGCCCTGACCAGGAGTCAGACTGGCGACCTATCGGTTTGCAGGACGGTGTTCCACCCACTCAGCCACATCAGTTTGGGCTAAAGTTGGATGAGTTTTGATGAAAAACTTCAGTCTTCTCTGAATTTTCCTCATCAATATTAAGATTGGTTCAAAATGAGTTCTCAGGTTTGTGGAGACAATTTTCATGTGAGAAACTACATAGCTTGTGGATTTTCACTTGAATTGAATCCTTTTATGTGTTTGGCAACTGACTTGTTTGAATCCAGTTGAGAGGGAAAGAAAAAGAAAACACTGACTGAAAAGTTACTAAATCCATTTTAATTGAAATGGTGGGTGTTTTTTTCACTTTCTTTTTTTTTTTACAGATAGAGAGTGATACACATTTGATTGGAACTCTAAAAATAATTTTATCACATAATGTATAGCATTAAGCAGTTTTATATTAGGTATAAAACAATTATCTCTAAATAAAATGCAAGTTTGTTATAGAACATGTAGAAAATGTTAAATTTTTCTACATGTAGAAAATATGTATAATTTTTCTACATGTAAATATGTATAACAAAATATGTAAAATTTTCTACATGTAGAAAATTTGTATAACAAAATATGTATAACAAACATGTATAACAAGTTTGTTATAGAACATGTAGAAAATGTTAAATCTTTGCTAGCTTTTTCTCTACATCAATATTTGAGTTTTATGTCATAATTTTCTGCAGTCAGAAGGAAACGGGAATGCAGAGTAATGTAGGGTTCTCTCTTCAGGTGCAGCGTTCACCAAATTCTGGTCTTGGGAAGGCATCAGGAGTTTGGGATTTGGGGTGGGGAACACAAGTTTGGGGAGGAGAGTCACGGAGACAGAGACAGACATGCCAAAGTCTAGTCAACATTTATTTTTTTCAATGAAGTTCAAGTGAATTCTCCTTAAGACCTACTAGCTTTTTGGAATAATTCTTAGTTTCCCATCCAGCCCAAGAAGAGGGTTGATCAAGGCTAGGTCACCCAGGATGGACACTTATAATCCCAAACAAAGAGGAAAAAATCCATATGGGAGTGGTGATTTTTCTCTGCTCATTTCAGAAATCTACATTTCTGTGTGTATGAAACACTGTGTATGTAAAAGACGCTCTATTACAGCCTAATAACTCAAACCAGTTTCCTGAGGAGAGATCGCTTCCTCACTTTTAGCTGTAGTGAAAAAAATATATTATTAAACCTAAAGTCACAGATTGATTTTGTTACACTATTTCTCTCTGTAAGTGATATTAAATAAGGCTATAAAGCATTTATGAGGAAACAAAGAGAGTTAGTTGTTCAGAAAACTGACGTTTCCTTTGCTAACTCTGCTTGGCAATAACATGGAGCAGAACCAAAGCGCCCTAGCCAAAATAAATCCACACAATGGAGCTATCAGATATGAGGTAATAGTGTGACATGTTTGTGGGTATCAGACATTCCTGTGAAAACCACGGACATAAAATTTGGTCTTGCACCATTAAGCCACAGCTCTGCCAAGCAACAACACAGAGCACACACTTTAAATCACTGTTGCAAGCCAAATGTAATTCCCACCAAAAACAATTAATCTTTTACCAGAGGTCTGAGCCTGGGCATCTTACACCCTGAGAATCCCTTCAGTGGCAAGGAATCTGAATCTCATTTCAGTGTGAAAATGAGCTGGTCATTGTTCAGATCAGGAGGAAATGTCAGTTGCAAAATACAGGGCCATCAAATGACTGTACCTTGAAGTGATACTTGTTGAGGTTAGATTTAAAGGAGTCAGCTAAGAAATCTGTAAGTCCTTCCTGATAGCTGCAAAGATCCTTTTACAGTGTTGTTTTTTTTTTTATCATTAGAAAAATAATTCATGCTTACTTACTCTAGGGAAGTTTTAAAGTATGTAAGAATACATTGAATAAAATATAATTTCAGTCTCTTACCACTCAAATATAAACTTTATAACATCTTACTGCATTTCCTTTCAGTCTTTTACACACACACAGAGCTGCCTCTGAGAGTACATATTTTGCTGTGTGCAATGAGCACATTTTTGCCCAAATTTTTGAGGGAAAAATAAGGATGTACGTTATTCATGGGCCATACTAATTCTGTATCTATATAAATGTTTTTAATTCTTTTATTTATGCTTATGCATTAAAAGTGTAACTCTAGAAAGCAATAATGATACCCATATGCAAAATAATACCCTGGAATATGATAATAAGTTTTGTTCCTACATATAAATAAATAAATAAATAAATAAATAAATAATTGAATTGGAAAGTTAAAGTGAAAGCTTTTTTTCCTGAAAGTTTGGAGCAAAAAAATGGGTGTACATTATACCTAGCAAAATATGGTATGTGTAGAATTTAGATCATTGTATGTTTTTAGTATTTTACTTTTTAATTTTAACTTAGCACTTTAGTATTACCCATCCCATTATACAAAGACAGGATGTTTAATGGTTATATAATATTTTATTTATCTGGCTATACCATAATTTATTAAGTATTCATTCATTCTAAAGGTAGTTTCCCATTTATTGCTAGTATAAATAGCATTTTAGGCAGAATATTGTTCAATTTGTAATTATTTTTTAGGGTGGAATTTTAGAAATAGAATCATGAGGTCCAAGGGTAGGAACTTTTTGAGGCTCTTGATTTGTATTGGCAGATACCTTCCAGACAAGTTGCTTATTTCCATCGGCTGTGTCTGTAATTGCCTGTCTCACCTGTCACTTGTTAGCAGCAAGCAACATCTTTAGTTGGTGTAGGTGTGGGTAGGGGAGAATGCATCATGCTCCAGTTCACTATTTCTAAATGTCAGACTATTTATTAAACATCATGAATAAGTGTTTAGCATCATTTCTGGTGCTGAGAATATTGGATTGAACTAAAGAACCCCAAATCCTGTCCTCATGGAGATTACATTCTACTAGGGAGAAAAAATAAAATAAATAAGTGAATCATATGGGATGTTAGATGATAAGTGTTAGGAAGAAAAAAAGCAAGAAAGAGAGATGGACAGTGTGGACAGAGGCAAGGAAGGGGGAGCATTGCATGGCTTGCAGATACTGTCAGGATGTTAGACGTTTTCTACTTTTGAGGACATTTCCTGATTTCTTATAAGAGGGTTAGTTAAAGGTAAGCTAGAAAGTACAGTGCTCCAAAATCCAAATTAAATATTTGAGAAACTCTGTAATCTTTCACCATAAAAGATGTGAAATGTAGATTTTTTGTTATTTTGAAGACATTTTTATTTTTTGTTTGTTATTTTTAACCTACCTCAAATCATATGTTAAAGACAAGTTAGTTATATATCAGCAGTGGACTGAATATGACTTTTGTGTCCCTGCGTTCTTGCTCCATTTCCTTGTCTATTACCTATTAAAGGGGGGCTGTGAAAGATAATAAGGGAAAGGAAGTAAGCACAGAAAAGGAAAATAGAGAAATAATTAGAAAGCCAGTCCAGAGCAAAGGTCAGTTCCTGGTCCAAGGGAGATCTGCTCGTCAAAGAGTACCTGCGGGAGTGTGGACTTCTGAGCTTCCTGCCCAGGGCCCTCCGGTGGGACTCAGTGGGATGATTCAGTCTACTGAGGTTGGTTGTAAATCCATCTAACTGCTGGATTTGGTTTTCTACCAGAAAACTAAAAAACAATCTTCATTCTTTGTTTCGGCAAAAACAAAAATAAAAAAACTGTATTAAGCTTCCCCTGGTTCTTTGCAGTTTTATTGCTCCTTAAGGACTCTTTTTAAAAATAAATAAATAATAAATAAAGCTGAGATCTCTAGTCTCCTGTCTTAATGTTGGCATGATTGAAGCTTTAAGGAAAGCTGTAGGAAAAGTAGATCTCAATGCTTGGTGTTCTTGGTAGACTTCAAAGTTTGGTGTTCTTACTAATTATTTTATTAAAGACTTAGCTTTTCACCATATTTAAAAGTTTTGAAAGCCACCAGAAGAAAGAAAAATTATAGATATTCTCTGGTATATTTATTATACGTTTTCAAAAGACATAAATATAGCCATGGTGCTCTTGGGAATAAATATTAGGACCATTTCATTGTTGTTGTGTTGTTCTCTGAATTCAGAACAATTGCCTTCATTCTTAGATATAGTTCTTTCTTCTCTGCCTTTAACTTTCTCAAATAAAATCTCTTAACTCATTGTTTCAAATCACAGACTAAATCCCATTTAAGAAAAGACTAACAGGGGTGTTCGACTCCTGGCCTGCGGGCCACATGCGGCCCAGGATGGCTATGAATGTGGCCCAAGACAAAAGCGTAAATTTACTTAAAACCATTTTTTGCTCATCAGTTTTTGTTGGTGTTTGTATATTTAATGTGTGGCCCCAAACAACTCTTCTTGTAGTGTGGCCCAGAGACACCAAAAGGTTGGACCCCTGAGTCTATCTGTAGGCCCAGAAAAGACAGTCATGTGAACCATTGTTCCATAATTCTGAATCTGTATTTCTGCCACATGAAGGAAGTTTGTCAAAACTATATTGTTAGCATTAGACTTTATGCGAAATCACAATAGGCAAAGCATGGTGGGAAAGTGAACTCAAGTTGAGCAAGAAAGACATTGAACAAACAAAATTGTCCTCTACCCGATTCTGCTTGGGAGACTCAAGACTAGGAAAGAGAACTCTTATTTAGAGTTTAATGTTATTTTCATCTCATGTTTGTTATTTTGAGTAGGAATAGGGGCTGTGTTTCTCTTATAATTATTGGTTGATATAGAATATTTTTAAGTAACAAAAAATTGAACATAAACCAATGGTTGTTTATTATCTCCAAGGTTAAATTTCCTTCCAATGCTGTTAGATCGTTGTAAGAGATGATGCATAACAGGTGCTAGAAGAGGACTTCATTCATTGTAGGTGCTGAATAATGCATGCCATGTATTCTGTTTTGTGTGTTATGATGATGGAAGACAAAGATATTTCCAATTATATATCATTGGCCAGAGTGGTGAATCCACAGATGCTATTTAAGATAGAGATATAAAGGTAACCAACAGAAAAACACCCAATCAATAAAATCCTTTTCAAATACCTGAATATACATCATACAAAAAAGATACCAAACATAATTATAATAAGATATATTTTTAAAAGCTTATCTTTTATATCAATATGTATAAATGTGATAAATGTTCCTATTAAGAGAAATCAACTTCAAGATTAGATCTTAAAGCAAAACTCAACCATACGGTGCACATAAGATCACATCTAAAACAGAATAACTCAGAGAGGTTGAATATAAAGTTATGTGTACAGGTATGGTAGGTAAATACATAAAATAAATACCTCAATTTTTTAATGAAATTTGAGATATTCATCAAATAAATGAATTTGGATTAAAAATCATGTTAAATAAGAAAAAGAAAGGTACCGTATAGTGGTAAGGTAGAGAAGAAAGAATACCAATTTGCCTGCGCTCTAATTACAGCTGTGGGGATGGTGTGTGTGCATAGGGCTGCAGGAGAACAGGGTAAATTGGAGTGATAAGACCATGGATCTTTTCTCTTGTTGCCCTTTCACTAATTCTGTTATAATAATAATAATTAATAATAATAATAATAATAATAACATGATTACTTTTTAAATTGAACACTGATTATATATTTAGAAATACAGAGTAAAATTCCTCAGATACATCTCATTGCCATAGGAAAACATTGAAGAGAGGCTTTGAGCTACATATATCTATTCAAACCATAAAAATCCTTTTCTTTACCACCAAAATCGTTTTAGCTAGATGTTAGACATTTAGTCCATTCTGATTTGATCGTGATTAAATCCAGTGCCATTCTTATCATATGTGGTCTTTGGCTCTCCCTCCATTTCTGCAGCAATATGAGAACTGGAGGCCCAACCAGCCCGACAGCTTCTTTTCTGCTGGAGAAGATTGCGTGGTCATCATTTGGCATGAGAATGGCCAGTGGAATGATGTTCCCTGCAACTACCATCTCACCTATACTTGCAAGAAAGGAACAGGTAATAATTGCTCCATTAATTGTATACACCTAATCTGCATTTTTCATCATCAAGTAAACTCAGGAAAAGTAAGCTTCGTTCTCTAAGACACAACCAGGACGTCATACACCTTGTCTCTTGTTGCTCTGGAATAGTTCACCCTTGCAATACAGTTTAAAAAGTTGTTTTCAGTAGTGTTCTCACCATGCATTGCAGGTGCCCAAGATAATAATGTAGTGTTCATGTAGAAAAACTACCTCCAAGTATATTTAAAAAAAAAAAAAAAGGGAACAACAACCAGACCAAGGGCCTAAATATCTATTTATTTTGATGAAGAAAGCATTAAAAAAGGTTGTCAGTATTTAAAAATTGTGATATATCATAAAATATTCTGGGGTTTTTACTTTAAAGAAAGAACAACTGTTACTGTTTGACCATGTTCAAGTACGTCCGTGGTTTGAAGCCCTGGGGTGGAAACCCCTGCCCCGCTGGAGCGGGGCCATAGTCTGCAGGTCAAGGGCGTCCCTACCCAGTGTTCCCTCTTTGTAACTGGGCTCTGGAGGCCTTGACAATTTTAGTCACTTTTTAGAAGCTTTTTGTATGCTTATAAATCATGGAATAGAAAAGCCATCCCTACATCTATAGTTAAATGCCTTCAAGATGCAATGAGATAAAAAGAGTTGTAATGTAACTTTCATAATGATGAGAATTGCTTAGTTTACGTTAAACAGATAAAATTAAGAAAGCTGATTTTTAAAAATGTGTTGTGTTTATTATCAACCACTATAGTATGTTTGAATGTCTAAGGCACACTGTATGGATTTCTTCATTAAACAAATAGGAATTCCATGAATATTTTTTAACTTCTTTGTAATGGATAATGGTGTTAAAGCATGGATATTTAATCTCTAGGACTAGACTTTCACCCACCTCAAGTAAGAGTACAAAGTACAAATGCAAAATATAAAGTTCAATTGATTTGTTTTTGAGTATAAAAATAATAAAACTACAAATTCACACTCTATAATATTTTAGGAAACACCAATAATGAGACACATTATTAGAATAAAGAGAACACTATGATACAGAAAGTTCAGCTAAAACACAACCGTCATTTGTGACTACTTTGCTATTCTCTGATCTGAAGTAGAATTTACTGTGAATACCCATTGTAGGCAGCAGGGTTCCTGCGGCAGAGTTTCTCAGCACCAGCACTGTGCCACTTTGGGCCAATGCCCAAAGTCATGGTGGTGAGGGGCTGTCCGGGCCACTGCAGAATGTTTAGCATCATCCCTGCCCTCTGTGCACTGAAGGCCACTAGCATTCCGTTCTATTCCACGTCCCTCTGCTTGGCTTTGTGGAAACTAAAAGTGACTCCAGAAATTGTCAGCTGCTCCTGTGGAGGGAGGGAGAGGAAGAAAACTACCCCAGGTTTGAGAATAGCTGCTCTGTAGCTAAATAGTGTTCACAAACTTGGCATCACAATTTACATTTCCCAATGGGGAAAAAGATTTATAAAATGTTGGTTCTACCTTATTAAAGGAGAACAAAACAAAACAATCCTTGTATTTTTTCTCCCTACTGTCTGATTTTTATTTATGTAGATTTAACTTTGTTAATCAATAATCTGGGGAATTATATGAGTTTTATAAATATCTGTAGATGCTTATAAAAGATACTCATTTTTGCCCTTGCTGGTGTGGCTCAGTTTGTTGGGCATTGTCCTACAAACTGAAAGTTCACCAGTTTGATTCCTAGTCAGGACACATGCCTGGGTAGCGTGTTCTGTCCCTAGCCATGGCGCATGTGGAAAGCAGTACAGAAGTTAACTGGTCGATGTTTCTCTTCCTCATCCTCCCTCTTTTCCCCCACCCTCTCAAAAAAGAAAAAAGATTCTCACCCTGGCTGGTGTAGCTCAGTGGATTGAGCGCGGGCTGTGAACCAGGCATCGCAGGTTCGATTCCCAGTCAGGGCACATGCCTAGGTTGCAGGCCATGTCCCCCAGCAACCGCACACATTGATGTTTCTTCTCTCTCTCTCTCTCCCCCTCTCCCTTCCCTCTCTAAAAATAAATAAATGAAATCTTAAAAAAAAAGATTCTCATTTCTTCTTTCAGATAGTTTAAACATCTTAAAACATACAGATCCAAATAGTTCTACTTTTAATTCAATACCTGTAAAGAAGGATTATAATAAATACAAGACTCTCTCTCTATATATATAGAGAGAGATAGATACACTATATATATATGTACATATACATATACACACATATATATGTACACATATGTGTACACAAATACATATATATGTACACATATATATACACACACAAAAATATATATAGTTAAAAGAAGACCTCCGCGCATACTATTCATGGTTCCCTGGAACACCCTGTAGGTTCTTTCTAGTCCCATCTATTTATTTCCCAGTTCCAACCATGGATAATGACTTAGTTCCTTACTTTTCTCTTTAGTATTATGACATATATTTGTATCTATAAACAACAAATTATTTAGTTTTCCACATTTAAAAACTTTATATAAATGGTGTCATACTGTATGTATTTTGTGCCTTGCTTTTACCTGTTTGGCATTGTTTGTGAGATTTATCCATGCTGATGCATGTAGCTGTATTTCTTCATTTTTGCTGCTGTATAATATTTAATTGTATGACTATATAACATTTTATTTATCACTTCTACTGTCAGTGGACATTTGGGATATTAAGTTTTTGCTATTGTAAACAATGTTTCCATGGGCATTCTTAAACTTGTTCCTGGTAGACAACTGTGAGTTTCCATAGGGTTTTTTCCAGGAATGAAGTGCTGAGTCATAGGATATATGTACCATCAAATTTACTAGAACATGCCAAATTATTTTCTAAAGTGGTTGTTACAGTTTGCACTCCCACCAGCCACATGCGAAAGGCCCTGTTACTCCTCATCTTCGCCAACATTTGGTATTTTGGGACTTTGACATTTTTTCCAGTCTGGTGGGTATAAAATGTTATCTCTTTTGATTTATCTTGCATTTTCTTGGATACTTTTCCCTTGATATCATTTCATGAACTTATACATCATTCATGGCTTTTCTTTTATAGTTTCTGTTTATATCTTTTGTTTATTTTTAAAAATTGGTTGCTTTCCTTTATATATTGATTCGTAGGAGTTTTTATTCTGATTACTAGTCCTTTGACAATGAGATATTTGGCAAATATCTTCTCAGAGGTTGTAGCTTGTCTTTACTGTTACCCAATGGCATTTTTTTATGAACAGAATTCATCAATTTTTACATTTCCCTTTATGATTTAAACCTTTTTTTTACCTGAAGAAACCTTTACTACCCTAAAATAATATTTTCTATGTTGTGTTCTAAATGTTTTATAGTTTTGCCTTTTATATTTATATATTTAAACCATCTAGAACTGATTTTCCATGCATTTCCCAAGGTAAGGAACCAAGTAAATTTTTCTCCATAAAAATACCCAATTGTCCAAATGAAAAGCTACTTTTCCTCACTGCTTTGCCATGTTGCTTCTGTTGAATATCAAGCATTTATGTGTGGGTCTATTTGCCTGTCCTTGCCAATACCACACTCATGGAACTATTTTAGCTTGTCTTCACATTATTCCTAGTTTTAGAAGAAATCTGTACATTGCTTTCCTCACAATTACAAAGAAAACTTCTAATGTGTCAATATTACACAGAATTAAGTATAATGAACTATCAAATTCATAATATTTAATCTATTATGTCAGTTTTGTTTCCTTCTGTCTGATACTAGCAGGTATCTGGGCCTTGGTACATGCTTTTCATAGTACAATAAAAGAAGTGCAGGTTGGGGTTATCATTGAAACACATGCATTGTGTATTTTATTAATTGAAAACAATACATAATTATAGAAATTTCTGCTTTAGGAATTTGTGTAGATCAAATACATGCACAAATGTTTCTAATTTATTCATCATATATAGTATGACTTTATAATCTAATTTTAAGTTATGTCTATTGGAGTGATAATTATTATATGAATGAAAAGAAATGCTTGGATTGTGTTTTTTTAAAGACAACTTTGTTTGCTAGGGGTCAGTATGTCCCAAGCTTTTTTGTCAAGCACAAATAAATTAGAGGAACTAAGAATATAAGTTAAACCCAAATTTGTCATTGCAAAAGAAGAATATGGTTGCAAACAGCCTTATGAATATGTAAATAAATTTAATGTTTGTAAACTTTTGCTATTAGGATGTTAATATCCAAACATCTTGGTACCAAGGTTCCTGGTAATCATCCTCCCATTGAAGAATTGCATTATTCATGGGAGAAGATAACATAATATGTTCTTGTTGCCAGCCTTGTGGTGGCAGAATTCTTAGGAATTGGATAGGAAATGCCATTTAGGGAAATTATAACAAAGATTATATTTTTATACAAGATATATAGCAAAACACAGTCACTTACTGAAAGCTAATTTTTTAAATATATCATTCGAACCAAGTACACCAATGTTGAATAAAACTGTAAGTTCAAATTCAGTTGAATCAATTTGCTCAGTGTCTTGAATTTCAAAATTACAAGGTTTATTTTACTTCTATTTCTTTTTCATTATTTACTCTTGCTAAGTTGGTTGATATTTAGAATTTTTCATTGTAAATTAAATTTTATAGTTAAATATTCCAAGATTTACCTTCAGTACTCTTCTCAAGAGCTGATATTTACGTTTTTAAGGTAATTACAACACAGAGCATGAATACTGTGCCCTGAATTCTCCCATCTTTGTACAGAAGACAAAAGAGAGTAAATAAACTTATGTAGAACCAGAGGTATCTTACTCATACTTCAGAGTCCATATTTTGTCAACATTTTGGACATGTTTTGTCCATATTTTAGAACTGTGATGTTATTATAGATGTTAGTTTTTTTCAGGAAGGTAACAGTAATAGTTAATTGTTACAAATTCATTGTTGTTCCAAGTGAGGGTAGGAAATAAATAAAAACTGGGATAGTGATGAAGATGATACCACCAGGCCACATGAGACAGACAGGTGCTTTTTAATTTGGAATTTTTCTTCAGAAAAGTGTCCATTTAACACTATGGTTCTTTAATAAAATGCAATTCAAAATGACATAGTCTGAGATTCACACTAAGCCCAGAGCCTCAATATTGAGATGTTGTCTTTCCTGGAAATTTTCAATTTGTTAATTCTAAGTGATTGCTTTTGACAAAGGTCCTTGATTGGGAAGGTAAGGAGCAAAGAGATAAAAAGAGATTCATACTGATAGAAATATGTAGATGATTTGGAAATAACTTAATTTACTTTTCTTTAGTTGCTTGCGGCCAGCCCCCTGTTGTAGAAAATGCCAAGACCTTTGGAAAGATGAAACCTCGTTATGAAATCAACTCCCTGATTAGATATCACTGCAAAGATGGTTTCATTCAACGCCACCTTCCAACTATTCGTTGCCTAGGAAATGGAAGATGGGCCATGCCTAAAATTACCTGCATGAACCGTAAGTGGTCCTTTAGACAGAATGGACAACCGTGCTATAACAACTACTAGACACCTACATTTTACAGCTGCGGTACTGGTAGTTTAGGGTATGGAGCAAGTAATATTGTTGTGTTTTCTTTCTTTCTTTCTTTTCTTTCCTTCCATGTAGCATCTGCATACCAAAGGACTTATTCTAAGAAATACTTAAAAAATTTCTCCTCATCAAAGGACAATTCAATAAATGCATCAAAACACGAGCACCGTTGGACCCGGCGGTGGCAGGAGTCGAGGCGCTGATCCCTAAAATGGCGAACATGTGTTTTCATCATTTCAGCCAAAGTCCTAACTTCCTGTGCCTTTCCTATCACCTCAAGAAGTATTATCAGTTGGTCTGGATTTTTGGACCGCTGTCCAGTCATTTTGGGTTGCTGCGCTCCCAAAACATTTTCAATGAGAGCATTGGCATTTAAAAAGAAAGCAAACGAGATGAAAGAAAATGAGGGCAGAGAGTTACCATTTGCAGCCTATCTGATTTCTTGGGTTCTACTTGCCTCCAGTGCAGATCATTTTCTAATGTATACCAGCCTACTGTACTATTTAAAAAGCTCCATTTCAGCACCAATGGCAATGTAAATAAGATGATTTAATGTTGATTTTAATCCTGTATATAAAATAAAAAGTCACACTGAGTTCTGGCATATTTAATGATGATTATGGAGCATTAGAGGTCTTTCATCATTGGTTTGGCTGCTTTGGGTAGTTTGTTTAGGCTGGAAATGGTTTCACTTGCCCTTCGACTGTCAGCAAGACTGAGGACAGCTATTCCTGGACAACTAACAAACACACAGTCTCGTGGGTCACGCTGCACCGTCTCCGCTGTAGGTGCAGGTGGCTTCCACGTGCCGCTGAAGCCGGGCTAATGGGATCCCGATGGAACGAGGGACTGCAATGTGGACCTCCTCTTTGCTGCATTCTTTTTTCTTCACTTACAAGAAAGGCCTGAATGGAGGACTTTTCTATGACCGGGAGCATTTTTTAGGGGTCAAAGTGCTAATTATTAACTCAACCAGGTCTACTTTTTAATGGCTTTCATAACACTAACTTTGCAAGGTTCCAGATCAACACATTTCAAATGGGGATAGATCCAGGGCTCTGGGGGGTGTGGGATTGTTAAAACAACAACACACATTCAAAGAAAAAAAATTGTATATATAACCATTTTAATCTTTTATAAAGTTTTGAATGTTCATGTATGAATGCTGCAGCTGTGAAGCATACATAAATAAATGAAGTAAGCCATACTGATTTAATTTATTGGATGTTATTTTCCCCAAAACCTGAAAATTGACATAGTATGCTAGCTATTTTTCAGTGTTAGCCTTTGTACTTCTCTCACACAGTTTGGAACCATACACTCTAGGTACTTTGTCCCTGATTCAATAATGTGATGGATAGAATGCATCAAGTGTTTATTGCAGAAAGAGTGGAAACGTGTATAGCTTTCAGCGAATGGTGTTTGCCCATTCTAAGCAAGAAGCATATATATAGAAATAGTTAGGTGTATGTGTTAAAATGTCTTCCTATCTCTTACCACTCATTTTCTCCCCTTTATTTGAATAAAGTGACTGCCGAAGATGACTTTGAATTATTATCCAATTAATTTAATGTTTAAATAAAAATCTGTAATAGAAAGAAGGCATTTAGGAGTTTATCCCTAATTTCAGTTAGAATGATCTTGGGAAAAGTAGACAACATAAGAATTGCAAATAGCAAAAGAACAGCCTCAGCAATAATTTTTTTTCATAAAACCTCCTTTGCTAAGAAGTAACCATGGTAGCTACAATCATTCACACTGTCTTTGTGCAAGTTTCCTTGGTTGCTGCATTAAGTGTAATCCACTGCTGAGTGTTCCAGAGCACAGAACAACACTGTGTCAGCCTATTAGTTTTTCATTTTTCCTCTTTCATTACGATACACATAATAACATTCCTGTATTTATATTATATCATGTATAGTGTAATATGTGAATGATTGTGGGGGTTTTTTTGTGAATGAAAATCTAAAATCTTTGTAACTTTTTATACCTGCTTTTGTTTCACCAAAGAAACCTAAAGTCCTTCTTTTATTACTGTGACTGGTCTGGTTATTTACAACTTTAATCCTAATATGCACCAACATTTTTACATTCTGGTTCCATCACATAGTACAAGCTGCTCAGATGAAATGATTTTGTGGCTAGCAGAGAGGTGATTATATATGTACCTGCAAAAATTGAGATAATTTTGATAGCACTTACATCTACATACCTATGCATTGATCTCAAATGTGAGAGTAACATGCAGTAGGAAAAGTGATAGCTCAGATTCACTGAGCGCTTCCAGGTTTAGTGTCTTGTGTGCATCATCTTCCAATGAGCCTGTGAGGGCACTGTTACTCTGGCTGGTGAGGGATCAGGTGTAGAGAACTCAAGTTATTCATCCAAAGATACATGTTTAGCTTGTAGTGGATGCATGTAATCTCTAGAGTCTGCAAGATATCCTCAAGAAAAAATAAAATATTAAGCTCCCAATTATTATAGACTTAGGAGGTAAAGTTACTGGCTAGACAATCATATTTAATTAACAGTAAGATGTCAAAAACGTTGTTTCTATCCACCTAGATATCCATCCATCTTTTCATTTTTCATTCACTTACTATTTATTAAGTACTTACTATGTGTCAGGCACTGTACTCAGCTCTGGAGGTCTGGCACAGAATGAACTAGACAGATCTCAGCCACATACATTTTTATACTGGATGCAACACATGGGGTTTGTTTTACAGCCAGTTCTATTTGATATCTTTATCAATAAATTGGAAGAACAAATCCAGTACATGTTTTGCAGTTGTACAGAAGATAGAAAGGGTGAAGGTGAGTTGAAAATTCTATTGGGGTTTCTTTCTTGGAATGTCAAAGATATATGGGAAGTTGGGCATGAATAGATTCAGAAAAGGAGATTCTTTTTCTTGCTGAGCTTTTCCTTTTAATCTGCAATCTCTCATCTTTTACATGGAACTTGAAACAGAAATGACCCCAAAGAGTGTATGCTAATTTGCATTACTTATGCCTACCCTTTTGGATGTTTATAATTCCACCAAGCAAATTTTTGTTCCTCTGGATACAAATAATAAAAACTGAGATGTTCTATCACCCAGAATTCTGGGACAGAGTAAGAAGTTCCAGGAGACCTGCACTACTCAAAGTCAACCAGAGGTGGTTTTCTATTTGTGTCTAAAGGCAAGGTTGCATATCAGGGGGAAGGATGGGCCCCTACCATTGGCGGCTATTTAGGAAGAGATTGTCTTCCAGGGTAGCTGAAGTGGAAAAGAGGGAAGAGAGGATGTACAGAGAGGGGTACATCATTTTAATGTGATAACAAATAGACCTTTGCCGATGTTAACTAAATTTTCAATACTGTGAAGGAAGTAGGAAATGGATTAACCTTGAACTAATTGCTCAGAAGTCATAAATCATGTTAAATAAAGTTATGAAGCTTGGAAATGGACAGAAAAAATGTAATAGGTCATGCAAGGTTCAGAGCTGATGTTGTGCATCATCTGTGCATGAATGCCTGCCAAGGATAGAATCCACAAGAGAAAATATATTTTAGGTAAAGGCAACAAATATTATCACATGGCTAAAAGGAACAGGTATGAAGGACCCATGGACAAAGCCAAAGGGGTAGGATTGAGGGTGGGAGGTGGGGGTGGGTGGGGCAGGGAGAGTGGTGGGGGAGAAATGGAGACAACTGTACTTGAACAACAATTTAAAAAACAGGAAATAAAAAAAGACTCAATGATAACATCAACATATTTTAATGTGTTTCTCTTTTTGTTTCCTAATATTACAAATGCAGTAAAATGGTTTTTGAAGGAAAAGGCTCCTAGTGGTATTTTTGTGCTGATATGTATGTGTTCTCTTTTTATTGTGCTACAATTGCCGTTTGCTAAATGAACCAGAATTCACCCAATGGTTCTTTTCTGAAACAAGTCTAAATTGAAAGTTTACAAATGTCTTTGAATGAGTCATCCAAGATTGTATAATCTTTTCCCATTATTACTAATTTCTGTATGTCTGGATCTCAGCTGGAGAAGAAAGAGCAAATGCCAAACAAGAACAGAACTGGTTTTTGTTGCGGTGTTTACAGAATAAGCAAAGTCTGGGTTTTCATTGGAATTTAATTCAGAGTTTCATATGAGTTCCTCAAGTGATCCCTGTTGAAGATTAAAAGTTTGCTTAAATTATTAAAAGCAATAATCCTTAAAATAATTTTTTAAAGTATTGGCTCTAAAATAAGAATTTCCATTACTTTTTAAGTTGTCAACCCCAAATTTTTATATCATAAAGTTAAAAAATTGCAAAATATGTCATTTTTTGGCATAATTTAAATATTGCCATTCTAAAGTAAACGTGTAACATTACTCTGTTAAATACAGTCAGTAGAATCTAAATAACATAATGATTTGAATCCTACTATCATTCATTTAAAAATACTTCAAGAAAAATACTTTTTAACAGATACTTTATTTTTTCTTTGCTTAGTTTTGGACTTGTTTTCTTATTTCAGTTCTCCCCATGGAGTTTTATCTAAATATTATACATTTATATGCTTGAAAGTCTATTGATCAAGCTATCAAACAGATGTATATATCCAAATTTATAAATTAATATGAAAATTAATGTTCTCTTGGGAACAGAAAGGTGTAAAAGTTAAAAATCTCCTGGATTGACTTATTATGTACTTTGCTGATATATATTGATCAAAACAATATTATACTCTTGTAAAATGTAAAGTATTATTATACCAATTGTAAAATTTTATTAGAAATATATCTCAACGAGATAATTAGGGCTATTTTTGTCCCCAGTTTGCATCTCTATTAGTAAGTGTTACTTAAAAGTAGAATGTGTCATGGCATAACATCAATTCCATTTCTACTTAGTTTTTATCAATTTAAACACTAAGAAAACTTGTTCACTGAAGTAGATGGAAATGACAGTTTTATTATGCAATGCTACTCAATTTTTTTGCTCTCAATTTTTTTTACCTCTTTGTAAATTATACGCCAAAAGTCACATAGTAATCTATCAAATGTTATTTTCTCAACTAGCATCTCAATGAAGTCCTTTGGAAATTTTTTTTGTAAAAACCTGACTTAAAAAACGATTTGATTTGTACAGTGTCATCAGAATCACTCATTTTGATTCATTCTCTTGTTTGTACAATTTTACATTCCATGGCAATGCATCATAAGACTCAGGATGAGTGAGAGGTGTGTTTGATATGGTGGGTGTTTTTATAAAGTGGGAAAAGAGCAATTGTCTAGAGCTTTTGGTTCTCCAAGTTTGTTCCCTGAAATAACAGCATTCACACCACCTAGGAACTTGTAAGAAATGAAAATCCTCAGAATCCACCCTACTGCATTAGAATTTTTGGGAGTCAGGAGAGCAACCTGGGTTTTCACAAGCAGCATCCTGGGTTTTTCCGGATGCTGCTGGTGCAGCTCAAGTTTCTGAAAACTGGTATAATGAAGATGCAATGTAGAACGAACACTCCCTACCACAGACACCATTCTACATGGATGAGTTTTAGGAACGAGGCCAGATAAAAACTGAAGTTCAGGAAATTGTTTCCCTTTATGTTCCTATGTACACTTGAAGAGTCTGGGGTATTCCCAGGGTAAGCGACCCTGGTTTGGAGACTACTGCTCTAAGATACACAGTCTGTAAAGTACTTTCAGATTCTTAGCATGTTACCCACCCATGTTTATGAGCACATGCGTTCTGTCCATTGGCAATGATTACTCTCCACACTTAGGGTGGACCTCTGGTTTCACAAGTGAGAAAAGCTTTCTCTATGGGGAGAACTGAATAAAACAGCATGATTAAAATGTATTATTTCTTATAAGATAGACCTGAAATAAAGTTTGAAATGCAAGAATTAAGAAAAATTCAAAAACTGAGAAACAGAAGCCAAAAAAAGAGATAATATTGTAAATTCCCTGCAACAGCCAGCCAGGAAAAGGAACTTCAAGTTCAATGGGGAGTCCTACCGGGGTATAGGTAAGAGAGTGCATGGGAGAGAAGTGATCTCTGAATAACTACTGTTCCTTAATCCGATTGCCCTCTCTTATTAACTAGATTGAACTCACTGTTCATTCTGTAATACATATTGAGTACTTACCATGTGCCAGACACTATGTTAGATATCGGGGATACCACCATGAACAAGACAGACCCAGTCCCTGTCCTCAGTGGCTCTTACAGTCTAATGGGAAATGTTAGCAATGGCACTAAAGCAGGAAGAAATCTGATTTCTCAAAATGCTTTTGCTAATGCTTCCATTGTTGGCTGTCTCTTTGTCCTGCTTTCCACCTTTACCTGACTCCTTATATCCATGGCCCTAAGTACTTTCTACATTATGGTAACTTCTACATCTCCTTTTGTGTTATGGGCGTATATTCAGTTGTTGGATGTCATGGGTACGTTAAAGTCTGTAATGTCCCAACTTGAACAATTACCCAACCCTTCCGCTAACCATCTATATCTCTTTTAAAATCTAGGAGTCGAAAAGTCATTCTGACCTCCTAATTTATTGCCCATATTCAATCAGTCACCAAATTCTATTAATTTTAACTCCAAAAGTTTCTCATAGCCATTATCTTCTCTCTATTCCACTCTCTTCAATACCTCATGTAGTATTAGTATCTCTAGATGCATCACTTTCAATATAATCTTTTGAACTACTATAGAGTATTCTTTCAAATGTGCAAATCAGAGCCCGATATTCTCCAGCTCAGAATTCTTCAGAACTTATCACCTACAAAATAAAATCAAAATTTGTATACATAGCAAAATGCTTTGGGGGGAAAAAAAAGAAACATCTATCCTAGGAATTATGGGCATTAGAAGAATGGAGGAATTGATTTAGAAATCTTAAATAAATCAACCATTACATTTAAGATTTAGTTTTTCTCTCTTAATTAGACCAGTTTGGCTTCCTGTTCAGTTTCTGATCAAAAGTCAGGCATGAGCCCTTGTAGCAGTTGTATATAAGGCAGAAACGGAAGACCAACAATGCTGTGTTAGTGGAACATAGGCTTGCTTCTCCAGATGCACTCTCCACCCTTTTTCTCCTGCTTGTGCCCTGTACATTGATTGTGTAAATTGATCCTACTGGGTTCAGCCATGGGGAGCAAGCAAGACAAAAGATCAGAGCAAGAGATAGCAATGTGTGTGCCCCCTTGGCTCCCTCTCAATCCTGTGAGATCCCCATGTGTTGCTGGTATCCCTATAGCAAAGTCAAGAGCTCCTAGTAGTTTGCCATATCCACATGGACTTCTCCGTCTCCTGGTTTCACTACTGTTCTCTCACATTGATCCATCAGATCTGGGATAGTAGAGCTCTCCACTATTATTGGCCCAGGGGTACTTCACTATAAATTGTGATTTCCTTAAGCTGCCCACCCTTGTAAATAGTTCCTTTATTAAATTCTCTTCAATTTATCCAATTTTATTGTGTCTTCTGTTTCTTGCCAAACTCCTAATTGATAAGGTATTTTTGGATGCTTTTTTAAAGCAAAATTTTGAGAATAACTTAGTTCATGTCAGTCATAGGATGGGCATGCTACCTTACAGTCTGGAAGCTCTACAGTAGTTCCCTTGGGTTTTTTCCACAGCATCTTGCTGTGTACGTTTACGAGGTTATATCTTTTGTTGTATCTTTACAAACACTAAACACTAAGCATGTGAGAGTTGCACTGCCAGCCGTTTTTCTGCCTCAGCTCCATATAAACATGGCCACACTGAAGACTGGTTGGTCCTGAGGCTACGTTCTCTGGTTTACATTTCCAAAAGAAAATGTGATACTCCTCCGCATGAGACCACAGTCAAGTTCAGTACTCAGCACTTGTTTCATAATTAGGAGTCAAGAAAAGAGCTGGAGTCAAGTCATAGGTGTGCACAAGTTTCTCTGAGACTAAACCCCAATGTTTTGGAAGCTTTGTGGCCATACATGGGAAACAAGAGAAGAGAGGGAAAGGAGATTGATATTTTAAAGCAGCCAGCCCATTTTGTTTTTTTCTGGATAAGATCTGCCTTTATCTCTCAGAGATTTTTCCCTTTGTTTTTGGAGGAGCCATTCCAGGGGGTCTAAGACCAAGCTCCTGTCCCACTTTGGAGAATTTGTAAAGGGAGGGGTTGAGCTGCTCTGCATTGAAAAGTAGATGTGATTCTCTTCCCTTACAAAATGTTGTATTTTTAGAGTAAACTTCAACTCCAGAAAAGGTTGTGTTTATTTTCTCTGGGGTCTTGATTCCAAACGATGGAAAACATTTTGCAGAAGGAACTTGCTTGCAACCTGAGGGCAAATGTGCTGATACTGAGAGAAACTTCTAGTAGAGATCTGTGGAGGAGCCCATAACCTCTGCAACAGGCCAACAAAGTGCAGAGTTTTAAGTGTTGCCTGGCTGTGTATTATATTTCTTCATGTCTTCAGGATAGTTTTGTTACAGCTCAAAGCTTAACTGAGCTTGTCAGAATTAAGAGATGGGCCATGCCCTCAATGGGGAGGGATGGAGAGGGAGAGAGATCAGCAGCAGTCTTACAGATAGTGTGATGTGCTCTGGAGTCGTACACCTGGTACCCGAAGGCTGGCTGGGGTCAGAGTGGCATGCAAGGTAGATTTATGGAACAAGACCGTGTGACAGGAATGTTTGGGGAAAGAGTCTGCAAAAAATTTTGCATATATATATATATATATATATATACACACACACACATGCAAATAACAAGCGGTCTTGGGAATATTGTTTCAGCACTGAAGGAAAGTGAAATTCTTTAGAGCTAAATTTGAGAATATCTGTTTTACATAGGCTTCATTGTAAGTAATATTTTCAGTGCTTAATGTGTGGCAATACTTTTGACTTTTAACTTTGAGTCTCTCCTTCTTAAAGTATGAGGTTAATTAGCCGATGCTTTCATTTTGTATAAGAATATGGAAGGCAAAAAGGGTACTTTGAGAGTTTAAAAATTAACAGCATCAGCAAGAAAAAAGTAACCCAGCAAAATAAACTAAAGTAATTCCAGAGGAATGACAGTAATACAATAACACCATGGTTTGGGGAAAGGATTTGGGAAAGGAAGAAGACCTTCTGGGATTTTTAGAAGCTGTACTAATCTATGTAGAGACAAACATGCCATTAAAAAGAGGCATTGGGATTTGGTGATGCTCTGATTATTAAAAGAAGAAAGAAGAAAAATATTAATTATACCATTGTGCATACAGTTAGGGAAAACAGAAATGCCACAGAGCATTCATGCTAAAAAAGAGAAGACAGTTTGCCTAAAAAACAAAACAAAACAAGAAATATATGAAGGGCAATAGTAATGCAGTTTGCTTGAGAGTTTTTAATTGTATAAGGACAAAAAGATTTAAAATTATTTTTGATGAAATGAGGGCTTGAAAAATTAACAGTCTTGTCCACCCACAGAGGAGGGTTCAGGACAGAGACTGGCCCAGGGGATGCGAGCTGCTGCAATCACTGAGGATGAATGGGCCACTGTGCTAGCTCTGGGAAATATGCTTCTAGGCTGGAGACGGCACAGGCAACTAACGTTTGTGGAGTCATTACCTGAATCATAACTGTTAGACACCATGAAAGCCCTTTTAGGTATTGGTTAAATTATGTCATGGCCCTCTGTTGTTGTTACTATCATGCCACAGGGATTAATACCTGTTCATTGTAATTGTGTTGGAAAATACAGAAAACACAAATAGGAAAGCACGTCTTCAAGAGAATCATGGCCTGAGGTCACTGTTTTTAACCCCTGTGGTCCCAGAGAGTGCTCCATACCAATATGTAGAGGGCACTGTTTACTGTGTGCCAGCCACTCCCATAAGTGTGTGGCCATCTGTTTCTTTTCACAGGAACGTAAGCTCTGTGAGCACAGGCGCTCCTCTGTTTTGATCATCGCCATGTTCCTAACACCTGCAGTGTGGTGCCTGGCATGCAGCAGTCACTCAATAAATATTTGCTAAATGAATGACTTAATCACCTCTCTTAATATTTGCATTGATTTTATTGTCATTCCTATTTACTGATGGAGAAAACTGATGCACAGGGAGATTACAATGACAACTTGGTTCGTGAGCAAGGGTGTACACCCAGCAAGTGTGACTTTGGACTTGTTCGTGTGTTTCATTGCCACCCCTTAGCTAGAGAGAGAGCCTATAGAAATGAAGGTCAGTGGCAGGATGTTAATAACACCATACTGAAACTAAGAGAAACCCCTTCCTTCCTTGCCACAGGTGTTATGTTACATTCATTGAGCAGGTCTGTTACCCAGAAGCATTGAAAGCTGAGGACAAAAAAAGTGTGAAGGCATTTGTCTCTCCTTCCCCACTCTGTTCCAGAACTATGCCATCCACAGTTGTCTGCCACCTAAGTTAGAGGCTGAATGGTTTAGCAGATGAGAATAATATTATTGGGATTTCTAGAACCTCAGACATGTGAATATTTAGAGAAATACAGTTGCTTTGTATGTCTTCCTCAGCCTGCAGAGTCCAAGTGAATGTCAGTGTTATCTCACACTGGATGCCAAGCCATTGTGACCTTCACTTCTACCTATTCAAAGTAGGTATTTTCCACTGAGGCTGAACTGGATGTTGCTTTCCAGAACATGTGGAGAAATCTTCATGCATCTATTTAACTTGGACATGGGGATCAAGAAATTAATGCAGGAGACCTTGCAGGCACCAACGTTGCCACCTCAGACCTTCTGGTGCCCGGCCATGGTCAACCCCACCATGTTCTTTGACATCATTGCCATGGCGAGCCTCTGGGACGCGTCTCCTTCGAGCTGTTTGCAGACAAAGTTCCAAAGATGGCAGAAAACTTTTGTACTCTGAGCATTTGGGAGAAAGGATTTGGTTACAAAGGCTCCTGCTTTCACAGAATTATTCTGGAATTTATGTGCCAGGATGGTGACTTCACACACCTCAATGGTACAGGCAGCAAATCCATCTACCAGGAGAAATTTGATGATGAGAATCCCATCCTGAAGCACACAGGTCCTGGCATCTTTTCATGGCAAATGCTGGACCCAACACAAATGGTTCCCAGCTTTTCATCTGCACTGCCAACACCGAGTGGGTGGACGGCAAGCATGTGGTCTTTATCCAGGTGAGAGATGGCATGGATGTTGTGACAGTCATGGAGTGCTATGGGTCCAGGAATGGCACGAACAGCAAGAAGATCACCATCACTGATTGTGGACAGCTCTAATAAATTTGACTTGTGTTCTGTCTTAACCTCCAGACCATTCCTTCTGTAGTTCAGGAGTCTGTCGCTTCACCCCCATCTGCTTGGAATGTTCTATAATCTTCGCACTCTTGACACAGTTCATTGGATTCCATGTTTTCCCTACCCCTTCCAAGTCTAACTGGTTTGCAGAGTTAAGTTCATGATTGTGAAATAAAAACTAAATACCACCACCAACAAAAATAAATTAATGCATGAAATTTGTACATGCAGCCCCATGACAGCACTCATAGTAGCCACTGATATTCTTTTATCCTGTGTTTTGAGAATATTGATGTAAGTATATGATATGTAAATTTTGCAAATCAGTGTACAGATTTTTTAAAAATCCACATTTTTGTTTTCAAAGAAAACATGGAAGAGAAATATCTGGAAATAACACACTCCAAGTTTTCACAAACTTTAGATTTAGGCTGCACATGTAAAAGTACAAACTTATTCATTTGTGCACTCATTTTTTTTCATTCAATTTAACATATATTTTTTGAGCAGTAACTATAGTCCAGGAATTAGTCTATGTAATATCTTAGATTCATTTAAGACATTATTACATTGTTTACACATTAAGACAAGGCTCTTATGGTTTTTAGTTATTGTTCCTGAAACAGGAAAGTTTTTAGCTGTTCACATATGGTCTAAGAACATCCTACACCTGAAAATACTATACAGTTCCTTTGTCAGAATGAGCGGCATTTCATAGTAAAGCAAGCTTTGTTGGAAGCTATAAATAACTTGTAAGTTCGGAATAGAAAAAACGTTTACGTGTAGGAAGGAAGATTTGTATTCGGCAACAAGTAGTTTGCAATGATTTTGTGGCGAATAAGGACCTTCTTAAAAATATAGTCTCAAATATTTTTGTAAAACTCATGTCTTCTGCCATCTTGGAAGTAGATTTACAATGTACTGACGTGGTGCCAAACAATATTTTGGCTGAACTTCTGGTTCTTACGCCTACTAGTTTCTTCTTTGGGAGTTGGGAACTGCACGTGTGATCCAAGTGGATGGGAAAGCCCCCAGCATATCCTGAACACCACAGAAGTTCCTGAGTTGGCTCTGCAGGGTGTGCACTGAGGTCAGGAGTGATTATCAGATCACAGGTAATCAGGCAGATTGGATGTAGTGGAAAGCAGATCTGCCTGAAATGGAGACATTAATGGTCGGGACCCAGCATGTCCATCTACTGTCTAAGGGGCTTCTTGAGACTCAATTGCTATGGGATTCATAATGCAGCTGGGTCTTAACAGGACCTAAATGATGTTTAGGATCTGGTAGTGTCTGACACAACATGAAGAGATGACTCTTAGGAATTATGTTGCTGAACACAAACTAAAGGAAAACTATTTCCTGGGTTTCTTTCTTTCTTTCTTTCTTTCTTTCTTTCTTTCTTTCTTTCTTTCTTTCTTTCTTTCTTTCTTTCTCGATTTTATTTATTTTTAGAGAGAGGGGAAGTGAGGGGAAAAGAGAAGAGAAACATCAATGGGTGAGAGATACATTTATCAGTTGCCTCTCTTTTGTCCCCAACTGGGGACCTGGCCCCTAGTCAGGACCCAGGCATGTGCCCTGACTGGGAATTGAACCAGTGAGCTTTTGGTTCAGAGACCAGTGCTCAACCCACTGAACCACATCAGTTGGAGTTCTCCTTGGTTTGTTAGTTTGTTTTCCCGGTGTGGAAGTGAGAGGACAGGGACATATATTCTCTACTCTATGACTTGAGGCAGAAGCTGAAGAAACTATTTTTATTAGGTACCATGAAAACCAGAGTGATGCAGTGCTGTGTTTTAGAGCAAAATGGACAAGATGTGACCAGTAGTTAAAGGGAGAAGAGCAGGGCAGGAGGAGTGACTCTGGCACAGTGAGGGCTGCTGGGAACATGGAATGGCAGCAGTGGAGATGTCGAGACACCCGGAAAGCACCAGAGGCCTCTTTGGGAGCTAAGGGTGCTGTGAGCCCCCTGATAGACTGAGGCAAGAATCAGACAAATTTATTTACTTCAGCCACTGAGACTTTCTCCAAGGCTGTTCCAGTGAAAAGGGCAGTAGATGGAGCCGGAAGCATTTAGTAGTAATAGTAGAGCCCTTCTTACAATGAAAGCTTTTTCCAAACATAGGTCTGTAAAATGAATAAAAGAGTGCTCCATGTTGAAGCTGCCTGCTCACCTGACCAGACATCCAAGTTTTTTATAGTTCCTCCAAGTGCTTCCAATTCACAGCCAAGTCTGAGATCCACCATCTTGGAGCAGTGCTTCTCCAACTTTAATATGCCTATAAATTACCTGGGGATTTTGTTAAACTGCAGATGTGGCTTCAGGAGGTCTGGGATGGATCTGAGGTTCTGTATGTCTAACAAGCTCCCAGGTGATGCTGATGTTGGTGGGAGGTAAAACGCAGTTTGGATAGCAAGGGCTTGGAGCACTGCTTCCCACACTGTTGTGGGCATTGACATCTGCCAGAGTGCTCATTCAAACACAGACTAGTGTGCCCTGCTCCCAGTTTCAGAGTCGGTCGATCTTGGGTGGGGCCTGAGAATTTGCATTTCCAATAAGTTCTCAGGCTATGTTGTTCTGGTCAGGATCATGTAGGGTGGTGGCTCTCAAACTGGCCACAGCAGGCAAACTTCTAAAGCATTCTCAGGCTAGGCACCTCCACCCCTCTTCATCCCCTTCCATCCCCATTCTCCAGTCTCACAGAATCCTACCCAAAGCCCCTGAGTGGTCCTCATGTGGGGTCAGGTTTGAGAACCATTGATAGAAGGCCTCATAGGTCAAACGAGGACTTCAGATTTTATTCCAAACATTATACTAGGTATGACTAGGGTATACTAGGTATTTTTGAAATAATTCATGACTGGATACAAAGGTGTTTTAAAGCAGATCACTGATGAAACCCTGACAACTGAACAATATGCCTTTATTTGGATAGTGAATGAATAATGCATATGAGACAGACACTGTCTTTATTATCACTTTTATTACAAATGAGAGAGACTTAGAAAGGTTAATCAGACAACTCTAATTCCTACAGAGAAATATATTTAAAAGTACACAAATTGGTTAATTTTGAAATCCACTCATGCCAAACTGGCTATATAGTTTTATTCCTACTTTCTATTAACTTTGGTCAGTTCCATTATGGGTTATATGGCAGAAGCTAATTACTGGGAGCCTATAATTTGAAGTGACAGGTAATTGAAACTTAGGTTCTCTATGAATATCTGTGCAATGCACAATACATTATTAAACACTAATCATTTGAAGTGCAAATGAAGTCAATCGAAGTCAGCTCCAGTAGTTGGTGGTTAATAATAAAACTGAAACTACAGATAATTAGCATGGGTCCAAAAAAACCTCATTTCAAGTTGGCCTGCAAAAATTATTTTTTTGTCATTTGGTATTAATTGTAACATGCTAATATGTCTAATTTTCTTTGGCTCATCTATATTCACCTCATGTAGTCAGAATGAAGAGCAGAACAAAGCTCTACACCCAAGAAAGAAAGAAAATAATTTACCTCACACTTGTACTAATACTTCATCTTCTTTACTGAATTAATACTCTGAGGTTACCAACACAGACCTCAGTGGAAATGGTTACTCTTTTAAAAGAATATGAAATAGATTTTAATTTCAAATGAAATATTATCTTATAAAATTTGATCACTTGTTTTTTTTTTAATGAAAAAGCCTCATTAGAATGATGGAATACATATCACTGGCAGTTGACATATATACACACTATAGTAAATATAAAATGTAACATACAAACAATATAGATGATATAATACGTACCTATACAATGTAAATTATCTATCTATCTTTATCTACATCTGTATTTATATAATTTCCTTCCTGTTTTTTGCTTCTGAAATTGTCCACCTGATACTTTGGATCCTTATAGTAGCATCCCTTATAATGATACGTCTTGTACAGAGCAGATCAAGATGCACAGACTCCTGAAAGCATGGTCTTAGTAGCAGTTATTGGTAAACACACCTCTGTGAGTTGCAGGAAAGACTCCAGAGTTCTGCAGCATGCACTTTTCCAGTACACATATGCCATGCTGCTATGAAAATAACAGTTTTTACTTCCTCTGCTACTTGTGTGCAACTTCTCATCCTAGTGGGGCTTGAGAGCCTTAACCTCCAGTATTTTATTTTCAATAAGAGCAACACTTCATATTTGAGAAACTAAATGAAAGCCAGTGAGACTAAGGTGAGGAACTGGCATTTCCTGTAGGTTCTATAGCATGATACAACAGTTAAGACGATGGAGCTCTAGAGCTAGATTCAAGAGGCCAAATCCAGGCCTCACCTGTTAATAGCTCATAATATTTAAGTACTTAACTATTCTGGGCTATAGTTTCCTCATCTGTAAAATAAGCATACTACTTAAAATGCCTACCTCATATGGTTGCTGTGCTATCAAATGAGCAATTGCACAAATGTACCTAGAACAGTACTGACAATGCAGTATATATTTTAATGTAAATATGAACATGTATCCTGAAATCAATTGCTTCTCACCACATCTAGAGCTGCCATTCTGTCCACCATTACTTCTTGCTTTACTCCTAAAACTGCCTTCTATTCCGTCTCTATGCATTCACTTTCAACCCATTCTCCACACTTAAGTCAGGGTGAATTTTATTTTTTACATAAATTTAATCATGTCACTCACCTGCTCGAAACTTTCCCGGATTTAAGGTAAATACACTTAGACTAGAATATCAAGCTGTTACCATTGCCCCAAGACTCTCCAGGATCTGGACCTGGCCAGCCGTTCCGAACTCACTGTCTACCAGGTTCCCTTCAGTCACCGCAGTTCTGTCTGCGTCTCCTCTCATCTCATGGCCTTTGAAGGCAATGCTTTCCGCATCTGCAGTGTTCTGTCTCTCCCTCTGCACACCCAAATTCTCAGGTCTCCTGCTCACACGTCCTCTTAAAAATAACTTGCATTATTATCACATCAAAATAGGCACAGACATTATCTTCTGTCCCTGTGAATCATGTACTGTTATATTTTTTACCTTTACAGTCTTTAGCAGCTGAAATTATATTAGTTATTTTATTGTTTACTTGTTTCTTGTAGGCTTTCCTTACTATCCCTGAGTACCTACAACTGTGACATACTAGAGCTCAATGCACATTTGTTGATTAAGTGGATGCTCTTTATGTATTTTGAAAAATGAAAGAAGAATGATTGAAGATATTTATTGGATGGTTGTGAATTATTTCCACTTTTTAGCTACACAGATGCAAAAGCATCTTTGCTTTATTTGTTTCTCCTCTCTCAGAGATTGGTGTCTAGTGCTGCCTGTTGTTCATCATCTACGAAACATTGTTTTTTATACATCCTATCTTTTTGGGGTGAGATGTCTAAAACAAAAGGAAATCTGGGTCTCATTTCTCCATCTTGTTGGAAACTAAACAATTCCACATATATGATTTTCGTGACCCCAAATGGTTGTATTTTGTATGGACTTTTACAGATGGAGGGTATCTCACATAAAGGCAGTTCCTACAAATTGCTGTGTCCTCTCTCCATTCATATGCCGGGTCCTGAATAGCTAACATGATACCCTCTTGGCACACTATGCATAAGATTGGAAGTTGTGTGAATAAAATTCAGAAAGGGTCTATATAGAATTTCCCTTGCTTTCTCCTAGCATTCAACTCTGCTATTTCTGACCTGTTGGGTTGAAAAACCAGGGCAGATCCCAGAGTAGATGCTTCTGGGAGACCCAAAGTCCAAGATGTGACTGAACCTTACATGGTGCTTTGAATAATTCTTGTTTATTTTTCACTAAACAAGGTAAGCTTTTTTTCAAATCTGAATGCTAGAAGAGAGGACACACTAAGTTCATATCTATAAGAATTTAATTTTGTAAGAGTCAACACAAATTTTCTATTGTAAGAGTCCCACTCTCTGCCCAGAAATATATTTAAATACTAAAACTGAATAGATGCAGACATTTATACTTGGAAATTTAGAACATAATTCAAAACAATAAGAAATATTTTCTATAGAAAATCAGGCTTCTATTACATTGCTTTCTAGGCAAAATACTTCAACTTCAGTACCCTGGGATTGCTTTTCTACTAACTGAGAAGTGGGTAATTACATGTCAATTCATCTGCTAGCATCTATAGTTTCTACTTTCATTTAGAACAAAACAATTTTTCTCCATCAGTTAAAAGGCTAAAAATGGACGATTTTATTAGAGCATAGAAAATTCTTTGTTATTTAATCCTTTGTATAATGAAAGGGAAACACATAAAAAACATTGAAAAAGACTTTGCTTTTGGTAATTGTTATGATTACGGTGCCAATTTCTGCATTCAGACCTGGTCCGGAGCCAAAAAATTGTGTATGGATACCCTTAATGTATTTTTATTATACTTACAGAAATAAGGCATAAAGAACATAATGATACCCTGGAAGGAGGGAAAAAATAAAATTGTGACTGAACAACCACCTTTGATACAATGGGGCCTATCAACTAGTGAGTATTTTTTATTACTTAACTTGATTTTTAGATATAAATAGAATGTCGAAAGTTGCTGTTCCACACTTCTAGGTCAGCCTTAATGGTCTGAAATCAGTGTCTAGCTTTTAGGTATTAACTTGGATTAAAAGCTTTGTTGAAATATTTTGGTAATTGAGTTGCTTAGAAGACTGTGCTTATGAAAATCTTATTCACCAGAAATCTCTAGGAGACTCTTGCTCTTCATAGGGTGGAAAATGAGAAGGAGAATTGTGACAAGGAAGGACAGTTGTGACAGGCCACAGTTTGCTTGCCCTTATGATAGAACACAGAGAATATATTGGCTTGGGAGGTGATGCTAGTACTTGAAGAGGGTGCAGCATGGTGCCAGGGGAAAAGCAATTATTAGTCTCTGACATCGGACAGGCCTGACCTTCAAGCTCAGCTCCCCTACTTACCCAATTTACACAGCAGGTGTTATGTGTCGTCCCTCCAAAAATAAAATAAAATACAGTCATATGTTGGATAGTACCTGGAAGTGGAGCCTTTAGGGGGTAATTAGGTTTACATGAAGTCATCAGGGTGAGGTCCCATGAGAGGAAGAGAGACCAGAGCTTTTTTTTTTCCTCTACCTAATGAGGACACAGCAAGAAGGCAGTCAACTGCAAGCCAGGGAAAGGATCCTCAGTAGGAATCAAATGTGCAAGCACCTTGATCTTGGACTTCGCAGCCACCAAAACTGTGATAAATAAATGTATGTGTTTTAAGCCACCCAGTCAATGGTGTTTCATTAGAGCTGACCAAGCTAAAACAGCAAACATTTGAAAATACCAGAGAATGTTTCCCAGATGTCAGACTTTGATAAAACAAACAAACAAACAAACACCATTTCAGGATACAATGTTGACTTCAGAAATAGGGAGAGAATGTTTTAAAATAGACCGTTATCTCTCTAAATATTGCTTCTCTCCCATTCTCTGTCTCCTCTCCTTCCAGTATTCCAATTATGCAGATTTCTACCTTTTGACTGTGCCTTATATATCTCTTACTTTCTGCTTTATTTCTTCTATTTTTCTGTTTCTTTCCTGCATATTCTTATTCACTTGATTTCCAGTTCACCAATCCAGGCTTACATGGTACTCAGTCTTCTGTAAAAACCATCCAATGATTTCTTAATTTCAAATATTTTTTTCCATTCTAAAATGTCCATTTGTTATTTATGTGTTCTAATTTTTCACTTAATCATTTCTACTATTCAATAAGCTTTTGTTCTGATATCTAAATCACCAATGGATCATTTTTTTCCACTCTTGTTTTTTTTGTAAACCTGGTGTATTACATGCTTCATAAGTTTGGATATTGTGGATAAAAAAACTGTAGAGGCTCTGTGGATTTCTTTCAGAAAAAAGCTAGTTTTTTTTTTGGCAGGCGGATAGATCCTGCTGAGGTGTGAATTTAGGCTTTGTTAGGGCTAGACTATTAATTTGTTTTACCTTATTTGACCTTATTGTGCAGACCTTGTTCCTTGTGCGTTTCCTCTGCTCCTAGTGCATTCCCTGTCTGAGGTCTTGGCTACGACTTTGTAATGTTTACTGGTGCACCTTCTCTCTGCAGGGCTTAAACTCTAACCTGTTTCCAGGGCTGCGTGCTGCTGGGATCTGTGCTCAGATTTTTAGCTCTCCAGCTGCTGTTTTCATCTGGGTTTGTGGCGCACAACCTAAGCATCATCCAACAACTTCTGGAGAACACGTATACCCCTCTCTGGGCTCCTCATGTGAATTTCTTTCGCTCCTCAGAAATTTGCTTCTGGAGTGCCTCACCCCTGCAAAACTGCCCTTTTCCACGAAGACTCTATTTCCCTATGTTTGAATATGGAGAACCACCTTAGAGAAAGAGCCAGGGGGAATGTGGGGCACACCTTCTATGCTTCTTCTCTCTGGGATTATAGCTCCTGATTGCTGCTTCTCCAGTGTCGAGCAGTTGTTTTGTACATTTTATATGACATATACCTTATTATATTTTGTATATTGTACATTTAGTTCTCATAATAGTTTCACCCATAGCATTAAACCAGTACAAGCTACCATGCCAAGGCCAGAACTGGCTCCCGTTTACTTTCCAACTTACTGTAATGTAATTTCCATCCCACGACTCCATGGAAACCACTGTTGCTAGGGTCACTAGGGGCTTCCATGGTGGTACTTCTCTGGATTCTTTCAGTCCATATCCTACTTTATCTCTTAGCAGCATTCGACACAGTCGACTACTTTCTGTCTTAGGTTTTTATGCCACACACTCTTGGTACTCCTGCCACCTCTGCTATCAAGTTTTTCTCTCAGTCATCTTTGTTGACTTCACTCCCTTTTACTCAAACTTCAATGTTGGCTGGAAAATTTCAAAGTGCATTTCCAGTCCAGGCTCCACTTCTAACTTTACAACTTAGATCTAATGACCTACTTGAGATCTCCACTTGGGTGACTCAAGGATTTTCAAATTTAGTATGTCTAAAACTGAACTATTTTTGTGCTGTATGCTGACCTCCCCTTCTTCTAAAGTCCTCCTTGTCAACAAAGGATATCGTTCTCCACCCCCACTCTCTAGCCTGTAACTCTTGCCAGGCACTTGGGAATGACCTTGACTCTTCCCTCTCATTTTAATGCACCAGGTTTTCACAACTCATCTTTTGATCAGACTTTCAGCTTTATGAGAGTTCATCTCTTTGCCAGCTGGTGATCTTACTTCACTTTGCCCTGGGCCAAATGTGCAGTTCTGGAGCCCATCAGGGTCTTTTTTCTTAGGGTGTTTGAGGGCATCAGGACTGTGAACCATGAAATGTCACTGTATCGCAACATATGAGATAAAAATTCATAGGTAAGGTCAAAGTCGTCACATGAAGATTAAATGTATCTTCTCTATGCTTTGCTTTAGACATTTGGGACATTTATAATTAATTTTTAAATAATTTCTAGGCAACTTCAGAAATACAGAGGCTGAGGTAGGCTGTTAGGTAAATTCTGTGAGGTTGTCTTATGGAAAATAGTTACCATCTCATAGAACTGTATCTGCTAGTAACTGGATAGGCTATCAATTTATGTTATACAATGTAAAATTTTAGGCTCTTCATTTAGTCAAAGATAACTGGGAGACTTAGATTGGTGCATAACATCTAGTCTATTGTATGTCTTAAAGTTAAAATATGTACAAAAATGACAGTATGTTTTAGCTAATGAATTTCAAGGAAATGTAGTAAGTGAAATGATGCTCTTATGCTTTATGAACTTACTTTAGAACCCCTACACACAGCATGGTACCCTCTGACCCTGGGTGACCACGGGCAAGTCACTTACCTTCTCTGTCTTCGTTTTCCTGTTTTATGAAAAGGTGATGATAACAGAGCCTGCCTCTTTGGTTGCTGTGAAGATTAAATGATTTAGTATTAATAAAGTGCCTAGTATGGAGCCTGGCACAGGGCAAACATGATTAACTGTTAAATACAGTATTCTCGGCTTTTTTTCTTTTTGTTTCTGAAAAAAACTAAGGAGTGAGGTATCTTGGAGTCTCAACTTAGAGGTGCCATTGTTTATCTATGTGGCCTTAGTGGCACTTAATTTTTAGTATCATTTAGCTTTGGTTCTGCATCTGTAATGTAAGTAGCATTTACTGAATACTTGTCTTGTGCCAAGCACTCTGTGGATCACTTGCCCTGCACCATCTCATTTAGTCTCATGACTATAGCTCTAGACAGATGGTAAAATAATAATCTTCATTTTATCTATGGCATAGAAAAGATAACAACCTGTCTGAAGTCACAGAGGTAGTAAGTGTGGCATCTGGGCTGCTTGTCTGTCTTCAGAGCACAAAGCTTCTGATCACTGCTCTGAGATCCTGAGTCTCGCTCCTCGCACAATCCCATGGCTGCTTTCTTACTTACAGAGCTGCTGGACATTGCAAAGCAACCCAGATTTCAGCCAGAACTCCGTCTCTGAAAACCATCATCAGTGGGAGGGCGTCCTTGAGACTGTCTCCTTACCGGAATGAGACATCTCTGTAGCCTCCTGGTGGCTACAAGAGCCCCCTGGACCCAGTGCTCCAGTCACTTTAGCAGCTCACTGGCTCTCTCTGGAGATGAATGGGGGGAGCCTGGGCCAGCCTTTGTTCCTTGGCTTTTGGCTCTATGTCATTGCTTTCTTTCTATGATGCATTTGCAATGATAACAAAGAAAATCATGCAGACTGTAAGCCCTGTGTTGCCTCTTTAGCATTTTCTCCTCTAAATCATGTCCTAGTTTCTCTCGGCAGCCATGCGGCTTTACCCTCACTTTTTCCCAAAGCAAGTTTCCCTGTAGCTTTAACACTCAAAACTGAATCTTGTTGTCAATCTCGTTGTTTGTTATTTAGAATCAGACCATCCTTGCAAAGGCCTCAGGAGACAATACATTAAATACTTCTGAGGCTCTAATGGTGAGAAGAGCAAGCCAGTAAGGAAGGAAGCATCGCTAGGTGGCAGGGTAGTGTTTTCAGACCAGCAGAATCTTGTGATACCTCTGAAACTACACTGGGTGGGGGACATGGGGAAAGGATTCTCCTACCCCTCCACTCAGGACTAGTAGGACCATTAAATGTCAGTGCTAGACAGGATCAGACAACATTCCAGCCCCTGGAGAGAGGAGAAAGTCGAGAAGATCATGAGAAGCTAATTGCCTTATTCAAGATCCCAGGTCACCTTAGCATTTGACCAAGACCAACCCTCCTGATACCAGTGCCCACAGCCCTGCACGGTGTCACTTCTTCCACACCAAACTCCTGTGTGTAGCAGGTATGAATCCCAGACAGTTGGTGGTGAAACAGCACCAGATGTGAGAGGGCTGGAGTCAGACCAGATCTTGGTTCAGCGATCTCCCTTGAGTTCTGGTTATGAAAGAATTCAGAGCCAAGACTCAAAATTATAAGAGAAAGTTTATTTAGAAAATTACAGAGGTAGAAGAAATGACCCATAAAAGAAATAGGCACAGGAAACAAGTTACAGAGGCAAAATGAGGTCATTTGGAGCTTAGGAAAGAAAGATAGAGGCAAGGAAAATTTGCCTGGGGAAAGGGGGTGGGCCAAAGCGTGAGAGAGAGAGATTATAAGGGTGGGGATTTTAGGGGAGGTCCCAGGGAAGGATCTCAATAGAATATTCATCAACTTTTCAAGTATGTCCTTTCAGAGTGTGGTCTCCACTAATTGGTCAACACTAGGATAGGGGGTCATCAGTAGTTGCAGCCATGGCATCGCTTGTCTACTTTTGCTGCTTTTCTGGGCCTGGAGCCGAAATACAACTGAAGCCTAGATGTTGTCCCTAGAGGTTAATGCTTATGGGAGCAGTTGTGCAAAGGCTCAGTTGGAAGTTTCATGACGCTACTCTTTGGCCCCTTGTTCCTCCTCCAAGGGGGGCTACTGCATGACTACTGACAGGCCAAGGAGGAAAGTTCAGGTGAGAGTCTGAATCTCATGACCACTGATATGAAAAACCAGGGAGAAAAACAAGGACCAGGGCAAGGTCCTTGTTTTTCCAATTCTGCCCATTGCTAGGCACCCAGGTCATTTAGCCTTGTTGACCTTCTGCCGTAGGTCTGTATAACTGCCTACCACAAAACCACAGGTTCAGGTGTACAGTGGGTTGAATTGTGTTCCCTGGAGAAGCTATGTTCAAGTCCTAATTCCTGGTATCAGTGAATATAAACTTATTTGGAAATAAGATCTCTTCTGATGAAATCAAAGAAAGATAAGGTTCTATTGGAATAGGGTGGGTTCTAAATTGGTGACCAATATCCTTAATTTTGTACTACTAGCTTCCAGAACTAAGAGAACAAATTTCTGTTGTTTCAAGCCACCCACTTGGTGGCAAACCTTGTAATAGTCACCCTAATACAAAGTGACTATTAAATATAATTTTATTCTTCTGTAATTCTGTTGGGAACCACCCTGCCTGGTATCAGAAGCTGTAACCCCCGCCTAGGCTAAGGCTGAGGGAACGACCTTGGAACCGTAAGCCAGCAAGGAGACAAAAGCTTATCTCCTTGGCAGGAGGACCACTTCTGCTCCTTTTTACTTCACACTGCCTGGACCCCAATGCTTGGTCAGTTAGCCAATGAACGGGTAAGATTCCCCAAAGGGGGAATGACCTAAGACAGGCACGATCATGTGGGAGGTCCCCAAGGAAGGACTTTGGGGGCTACAGCAAAAGGGGGTGATGGACCCTCACCCCCCAGCTTTGACAAAGCCTGAGTGCTCATTCCATCTGTGAGAAAATCTCCTTATCTCTCGGTTGCCTTAGTTTCCCTTGCTCCACCTAAGCCTGCACCAACAAACAGGGTGGTGCAGCCCTGTACTAGAAAGGGCTGGTTCTCCGGGTGATCAGGCCTAAGAAAGAATATGTAAAATCCTGTGAAACCTGCTTTGTTTAGAATGCTCTCAATTGAATGAGAAGGGTCCAGGAGGAAGTAAGTTTGTTCCTCAAAGTTTTACAGCTCTTTGACCCTGACTCAAAGTAGGCCCTCAGAGTTCCTTGTTATTTGATCCTTACTTCCCTGCAATGAGTAATGAGCTTTACCTGAATTCTTGTACAAATGAACCCAATAAAAGGCCTACTGGGACAGGAGAATGCATGCCCTCCACTAGAGAGGGTGGCCTAGGCGCTTTCCACTTGGAGAGCGGCCCCTCCATCCCTACTTCTCCACAGAAAATTGCCTGTTTCTGTGTATGTTCATTTCTCATCTGTCGATGAGCCATCCACAGTGTTCCACGGTCACTGCCAGTCGGTGATTGCGGATCATAATTCAATGCGACATTTATTTTGTTCTTCAGTTTTCAAGGGGGTTAAGGTTGACAAACCCCAGTAATTTAGGTTCCCCACCATCTCCCAGGGCTGTGTCTAAGCGACACCATGTGCACATCTGTCCAGCCCACTTATCTGGGGACATTCCTTGTTCCTGTGCCCACAGGTACTCTACAGATCTGATGTCTCTGGCAGCTTCCAGTCTACTGCAGGGCACGCAATTCTCAGACAGGTGTTCTACAGTCAGGGACACCTCGCTGCAGAGATATGGACATTTCCACAGTGAGTGTGACTGTCGTAACGGCCTTGCCAGGGAAGAAGGCTTTAGAGCCTCTTTTCTCAAGACCCCCCTGTGTCTCTTCTACCATCTTTACCCCAGCTCTGCAATCACAGAAAAACATTCAATCCATTTCCCTCCACTTCATTTCTTGTCACTTTCCCTCTGGTCTTTATCTATGCCCCAACCCTCTTTCTGCCTCCTCACTCAGACTTTTAGGGTATAAACCCCAAATATTTGCTGGGGCTTTCAGCTTTCTGTGTTTCCACATCCCTCCCTTGAGGCAATGAACCCAAAATATATGCTAATGTAGGGGGTCTAGGAAAGTGGAAAATACTGGTAAAAAAACAAAGAATATTAGTGGGCTTATCAAAATTATGATTTGGATAAACATGATAAGAAAGAAAAATATACTCCTGAAGCCAAAGAGACATGTAATCAGATGCCAACAATGCCACTCCTTAGCTTTAAGTAGGGCAAGTTTTATTTAGTCTCTCTGAGCCTTTGCACTCACTTAACCAAAATAGGAAGTTAAAGACTTACCTTCCAGAGTTGGAATGAGGATTAAATTTAGTGAGATAATATATGCAATGTCGTAGTGTCTCCATTTAGCAAAAACACAAAGAGGGTATCAACTAGCCAAGTCAACATTATCGCAGAAAGGATTTAAGGCTGAGTCAATTTCCCAGTTCCTTCCCAAGGAACCAACATCCGTGAAGACGCTGGCTGTGTGTCCCGAAGCTTTGTTCTGAAGGTGGCCTCCCACTACTATGCAAGATGCTGCAATGGAGGATAACTGGCCCTTTAATTGTCTTTCTTGTGCCAAGGGACAGCCAGAGGATGAGGAAGAGCTAGGTTTTCGGTGGCTTCCTATCATCATTTTTGAGGTTTGGAGCTCTTTGGCTTTTGTGCTTTCCTGAATCGAGATAAATACTGTACAAACAGACAGACCCTTATATTTTAATCTACTTGATTCTTAAATTGTAACACCACTGAACTCTTCTGGGGAATGAGGAGAGCTGTAGTGTTTTTTCAGGAGTTGGTAAAATCAGGGCAGAGCCACTGCCGACTCTGCCAGATTTTCCTTCTTTGACTAATCGGTTGTCATTCAGAGGCAGAGCCACTAGATGTCACAAATGGGGAAGAGTTCTGCCTGCTCCCTGTGGTTTCTATTGCGAGGAGAGATGAGGGACTGTAGATCTTCTTAAAATAAAATAAAATGAAAATAAAAATAAATTAAAAAAACTTTTGTTTTTAAAAGCTTAATATTTTTAAAGCAGCTTTAGGTTTATAACAAAATTGAGAAGAAGGTACAGCTTTCCATATACTCTTTGCCCTCACATGTACATAGCTACCCCCATTATCAACATCATTAACCAGAGTGGTACGTTTTTTTAAAGATTTTATTTATTTATTTTTAGAGAAAGGGAAAGGGAAGGAGAAAGAAAGGGAGAGAAACATCAGTGTGTCCTTGCCTCCCACCCCCAACCCCTACTGGAGATCTGGCGCATAACCCAGGCATATGCCCTGACTGGGAATCGAACCAGTGATGCTTTGGTTCACGGGCTGGCACTCAATCCACTGAACCACAACAGCCAGGGCCAAAATGGTACACTTTTTACCAAGGATGAATCTACATTGACACATCATTATTACTAATAGTCCATAGTTCAACTTAGAGTTCACTTTTGTGTATTCTGGCACCCTGATCTCAGACTGCCAGGCTCCAGAGAGAAATTTTTGTTGTTTATAAGTTATCCAGTTTGTAATATTTTGTTATAGCAGCCTGAACAGACCGAAACAATTACACAGAGTATTTTCACTGCCTTAAAAATCTTCTGTGTTCTTTCTAGTCATCTCTCCTCCCCATTCCTTACTCTTGGCAAACTTTATCTTTCTTTATGTTTAAATATACTTTTCTCTCTTTCTTTTCCTGATAATCCCATAACAAAAGGTATGCTACACTTTTTGTAGTTGTCCAACAGTCCTTGGGTATTCTGCTCTTTTTTTTTTGAGTCTTTGTTCTCTTTGCTTTTCAGTTTTTGAGGATTCAGCTGACATATCCTCTAGCTCAGAGATTCTTCCCATAGCCAGGTCTGGTCTACAAATAGGCCCATCAAAGGAATTCTTCATTTCTGCTACAGAGCTTTTTATCAGTAGCATTTCTGTTTGGTTCTTTCTCAGGATTTCCGTGTGTTTGTTTACATTGCCCATCTGTTCTTGCATGCCATCTACTTTCTCCATGAGAGCCCTTAGCATATGGATCATAATTGTTTTAAATGTCAAGTCTGACCATTCCAACTCCCTGTCATGTCTGGTTCTGACGCTTGCTCTGCTGTGTTTTTGCCTTTTGGTAAACCTTGCAATTTTTAATTAATAGCCAGACATGACACACCAGGTAAAAAGGAACTCTTGTAAAAAAGCTTTAATAATGTGATGGTGAGTTGTGGAGAGAGGGGAAATATTCTGAATGTCTCATGATTAGGTCTCAGTCTTGCAGCGAGTCCATGACTCCAGACTGTGAACTTCTCGAGTGTTTCTCAGTTTTTTTCTCTTCCTTTTGATGGGACAGGGTGGCTAGCGTGGGCTGGAGTGGGGTATTCTTCCTCAGGTGAGTTAGGTGTAATGTCCCAGTGGGTTAGGCTCTGGTTAACTAGTTTCCTCGGAGGACAGGCCTGGTTAAGAACAGAGCTCTCTGGCATATTTCAAACTGGTTCCTTTTTCCCTGGCCCTGCAGAAAGGAGGGAATTTTTCTTCAGTATTTACTTTGGGAGTCTGGTGAAACTCCTGGAAGTGAATCTCAAAATATTGTGGGTTCGCTGCTCTACCCCACTTCCCATGACTCAGCCGCTTGGAGTTTTTAACACACTTGTTCACACTGAGCCTCTAGCAACTCATCAGTTACAGGTTTGCTAACCCAACACTACATCCCAAGACCCCCTTTATTCGTGTTTCTCTGATCTTGGGAGCAGCAGTTTCATCTGTGACCTCTCTTTTCTTATGGATCCAAAATGTTGTTGATTTTTCCCTTGTTGTTAGGATAACCAGAAACTGAAGCTTCTCTAATCCTTCTTTAGCTGGGGTGACCACCCCAGTGCAAACTTGCAATATATGCGGGCCGTCCTTCTAGGAGGGGCCCAGAAAGGTTATACATCTTTTCCACCTTTGTTTATGATAAGTTCTGTCCAAGACAGAAGCTTTAAGAATCCTTTATGTATAATGCTCGCAATACAGGATAAGGGGAAAGATGAGATAATGTTCTCGAAGTAAAATCTATGGAATTTCTTTCCAAAAAGGGAAGATGGTCTGTGTTACTTTGCTTTGGGGTTTCCACGCCAATCTGTGTGTGCCCATGCAGCACTGTGCTAGGCTGAGGAAAGCAGAGGCAAACAAAAATGGTAGTCACTGCCATCCTGGAAAGGCTAAGGGATACAGGAGTAACTTTCATCTGTAGTGAAATCAGAAAATTAAGAAAACCATAAAATTAAGGACAGGTAGAAAGTTTTCCTGTAGCTAAAGATACTTAGCTCAAGTAATTGGGCTTTTAAAAACTGTTTCTGCTTTGTGTTGATATTAAAATGTTCTGTATTTTGTGAAATAACATTCATAGGTACAAGTTTTTATTTTAATAATTCTTATTTGCAAAATTAACAGACAGCTTTATTTTGGTGGTCTAATTTTAGAAATTTTTCTGGTCTTTAAAATCTTCCAATCTGGGACCCCCTGTGTCTGATACTCCTAAATGTTCACACTCAGAGCCCAAGATGCCTCCTAGTGCAGATTATTATCCTCCTCACCTCCAGTTCTCAGCCACTGCCATCCCAGAAGCTGTCAAAGAGAGTGGAAGAAAACACCCTCCAGATAAATTGAAATAGAAAATTAACAGAATCATAGTTTGGGTAATGAACAGCATTAAAGTTCTCTCTAGAGAAACAGTTTTCTGAAAGCATCAATTTTGCCTGCAGATTATTGATATATGTTAAATTTGAGTCTCTGGGAGTGTTTTATAAAACAAACTCCTATTTTGTACAGTGTCCCAGTAGAATTTAACCTATCCAACTTTCTTCTGACAAACACACCAGTGAAATGAAAACGGAAAGGCTAAGTCTCCGCCTCAAATGACTAACCTGCCAAGTGAACACAAGAGTCTCCCTCCCTGTCAGAGTCCATCTGACCAATCATCTGTATACCACCTGTTGCAACATGATGCTTGAGTAGCCCATGAGAATAATAATGATAATGGTGATGATGATAATAATAATAATAATGTATGAATATGCCAGAACTAAATGTGACCATATGAGTGTATGTAGCAATCACCTCCAAATAGAGAATTTGCTGCTCTTTCTGGGAACAAATGCTGGAAAAACTAACAGTGTGGTTAAGTGAAGGGAAATGACCCTTTTCTCTAGAATGGTGATGGGGCAGAAGGTGGGAAAGGGCTGAGCTCTTCAGGGTTGATACAAGCCACAGCTAGGGTGTACTCCAGAATAAACAGCACTTTATGATAATGACCCACTTGGTGCCCACGGCTTGAAAAGAACTGGGTGGGAGGCAGTACTCTTCTAACTAGAGATTTTGAAGGCATTCTGTTAGCACGGGGCAGTCAGGAAGGTGGTGCTTGGATTCTTTGGGTACCGAGTCAGCACGTGTCCAAAACAGTGCAGCTTGCACTGGACCAGGAGGTATACACGACTGATATGAAAATGGACCTCCCAGAAGCCCCATCAAGGAGGGCCTGCTGGGGTTGGCCAGAAGCTAGCCTTCAGATATTACTTTCTGGCAGGCATTGCAGTGCCGTGGGTGTCACAGCCTGGCCTAAGGGCCTACCCTTCCCAGGTGGCCCACATTCACTGACTGACGGGTCTGTAAAGGCTTGGTCATTTCAGGATAATGTGGGACAACTTGGAAGGGCATCTCCAGAACAGGACCAGAGAAAGCCCCTTATCAAGCCTGCATCACAGCTCAACTCCTCCCTCCGCTAATTCTCTTTCCTTCTTCCTGCTTCCACTTCCTAATAAACATGCTATACATTAGTCTGCTTCAGAGTCAGCTTCTTGGGGAAACTAACCCACATCTGTGTGTGTGGAAAAGAAAGACGGGAGCTTGTGGGCCACAGTCAAGGTTCCTTTCTCTTCTTGGAGCAACACACAGTATTCCCAAGAGTGGGAAGGCAGAGTGAGCAAAGTTATTGACTTACTGTATTGAAGAATAGCAGTGGTAACTCCTAGCTGATTAGAAGTGTGAATCAATAGTAATATCCCACACAGAAGCACGTGTGCAAAAATCCAGTAAGGAATTAATATTTTGATATTCTAATTCTAGATAACTAGGTGAAATCTTAGTTTTTATCAAAATTCAGTTTAAATGTCACTGGTCCTATTTTTCTTTCTGTAGCTTCTTTGGAGAAAATCAATCCCTACTTTCCTTTTGTGAATGAAGCACTTGGTATCAGTGGATGCCAAGGGGATAGGAAGTGGGCGTGGAATGGGGAGTAATTTACCCTGGCAGCAGGGAAACAGGGGGTATATTATCTGTGGAAAATTTAAAAGCAATAATAAAACTGACTAAAAGTCAGCCTGCTTTTAATTACCACCACACACAGGCAATTCCGTACAAAATATACTCCTTCTTTCCATGAGAAGTGCTCCCCTCTTCCACCCCCATAACTCATATGCTCTTCCACCTTGATCTACTAGCATATACCTCAACTATGCCGTGGTTCACATTGTATTGTACTGTTTATCCCAGACTATGACTTCCTTATGTCTAATTTAGGTATAGATGATTTTTTTTTATCCTTCCTGTCATCTTGGTATGGTCTCTATTATAATCCCTGGCTCAAAACAGTCACCAATAACATTTAGTTTAATAAATGATAGTAATTCAGTCTTTGTCTGTCAGTGGGAATAGCCAGTTATCACAGAGATAACAAAGACTTCCAGCCTTAAAGATCAATCAACATCCTAAATCAATGTCATTGTGATCTTCTCAAATTTGATTTTCTTGTATTTCCCCACAGTTATTAAATGAAAGCTCCACATCTCCTGGTATCACTAGCCTATTAGAATAGAAGAAATTGCCCTGGCTGGCGTAGCTCAGTGGATTGACCTCGGGCTGCGAACCAGGCATCGCAGGTTCAATTCCCAGTCAGGGCACATGCCTAGGTTGCAGGCCATGTCCCCCAGCAACTGCACATTGATGTTTCTCTCTCCCTCTCCCTTCCCTCTCTAAAAATAAATAAATAAAATCTTAAAAAAAAAAGAATAGAGGAAGTTATGTAACAGTAATAACTTAAATGTCACAAGTTCATGACCTTATCTGCCTAATGTTGACTGCCATTCGCATTTATTCAATCTTCTGTGAACAACAGAAGATTGTTTATGTAGTGAATAAGTATTGACTACCATGTGCCAGGCACTGGGCTAGACAGAAATCTTATCCAGTTATGTCTGAGAGGTCCAAGTGGATATCTTTGCCATGATTACAAACAGTGTGTAGCCAAAACATTGCTCATACTGACCTCCTCCCGTGATGGGACTTGAATGCATTACTTCATAGTAATGTCTGACAATCTGTGGGTCTCTGCGAAACTCCTTTTGCTAAGGATGAGGAAAACAGGACAAAAACAAAGGAAATATTCTGTTGTCATTCATCACCCTTCATTTCTCTAGTCTCTTCTTTACCTTATGGTTGTGGGTGGAAATCGTGCTCTTCCATGGGATCGCAAGAAAGCGTTCCAGGGACCCGTGCATGAGAAATTGTGGTGTAGCAATATGGTTTATTTGTGTGGAAGGCTGTCCCCGTGTCCCCTCTTTCTCAGTCTCACCATGAAAAATGTCCAACCGTGTCCTCAGTAAGGCCAAACAACAGCCAGTGTCCAGAGTTTCTGCTTCATATTGAAGTTTAATCTTGTGGAGCCCACACCAGCTGCTGCGGGCCCCTGCAGCTGCTAGGCCCATATTGATGTTTGCTTCTGGGTGAGGGAGAACGTGCAAATGCCTGGGTGTGTGCATTACTGGGTGGGAAAGAGGAAAAGGAACAGAGAGACTTAGAGAGAGTGAGAGCTCTTTTATTCCCTTGGGATTATATTACCTTGGGTTTGGGATAGACCAGGTGCTTTTTCAAAATAACAATCAACTTATCAAGCTTTTGTGGGCTTGTGATAGGTCCACCTCCCCAAAATCCCTTCTTTCCCCAGGCTAGACAGACAGGCCTCTTTGGTAAGCACCTACCCCTGTATCCCCCCAAAATCCAGTATACTGGAGCGGGGAAGGGAGGAGTGTTAATTTCCTTGGAGGAGCAATGCTATAATCCCGTGGGGTGTGAAGCTGTAGCACACTGGTGAAGCAAACAGGCTGGCATTCTCCAATATATTAAGCTCAATGTGTAATTCTCCTTGCTCTTTCTTATTAACAAGTAGTTAAGTACCTATGGTAACAAAACTATCTTCCAACGTGTATGGATGAGTCTCTGTCTTCATCATATCTCATCAGCATTTTCCTATTACTATTATACAAAATAAACCCCAAATCCTATGACCTTTAAGGCCAGTTGAAGGGGACAGCATACAAACAAATATCCCAGAACCAAAGTGACTGATCTATGGGAGCTCTCGGGCTTTTTCTTCTTCCTGCCAGCTCAGGAGTGGTTTGCTCCCATTCCATCCTCAGTTTTCCTTTCCTTTTCTTTTGAGAAGAGTTCTCCCAATGTCCGATGACAGCTGCTGGTCAGTGTTGTAGTTTGGGGGCTTCCCAACAGCACCCGGGGCAGGAAGAAGAGTGGACCTGAGCTTCAGCCTGTGCTCCGTCTACTGGGCTGTGCCTGGTGCCAGGAGGTGACAGTCCATCCAGAGGCAGTTTGCTTGTCTGACTGTCTCAGAGGTTCTGCATAGTTGACTGTTGTGATGCAAAACTGGGAGAACTGTAAAAAGTCTGACCAAGAGAAGAAAGTACAGGGGCCAGAGAGATGATGGCTAGGACTGAAAAAGGAGGCTTTTCAGGCAGTTACTGTGAGAAAGGACCAGAGAAGCTGCAGGTTGGTATGAAAGTGGATGGGAGGGAATGGGCTCTTAAGAAACATTACTTGAATAAAAAATCTAAGTTACTTTGAAATTTTTCTTGGTTGCTGAGCTGCATTTTCATTGTCTGGTCTGCCATAATGTCAGAAAAATCATTTTACACTCCAGACTTCATGTCTCAGCTTAACTAGCTAACCAGTTAGCTCAGGTTTGCAACTGCTTTCCAGGCCCATGTGTGCTGGGAGGAGAAACCCTTCCATCTTCGCATTCATGAGCTGTTTGACCTCGACAAAATTAACGTTTGCTTAACCTCCATTTTTTTCCATCTACAAATTGGGATAGTGACAGCACCTGCTTCATGGAATAGCTGTGAGAATTAAGTGAAATCATGTATATATAAAGATCAGTATTTGGCATAGTGGGAGGGCTAGCTAAATGATAATGTCCTGTGATTGTTTAGGTTGTTAAATGGTGAAAATTAGGCAGAATCCTTGGGAGTCTCCAAGAAGAAACTCTGTGTCCTGGCAAGCTAGATGGGCCCCAGAAGGGAGCCTGGGGCTTGCTGAATTACAGTGGCTGAGAGCAAAGCTGTCTGCTCCGTGCTATAGTTTGTAGACACAACATGCTTTTATTTCTAACTGTTAGCATGCCACAGTTCCCTTAAGTAGTAGTTTCTTATTTTAAGTCTTTCATATAACTTTAACATTTTTCTATATCTTATTTGTTGTGTTTTCCTTTTTCTTTCACATTTCATCCTGTTTGCTTGCTCCTACTCATTCCTTCTTCTATTGAAAAGTTTTAAGGATTGTAACGCTCCTCCAAGTGTGAATTTAATGGTGAAAATAAGCTTAACATCTTATCTATCTTCTTTCGGAGCCATTACCCCCTTTTCTCCCAACTCCCTACTCTACACCTTACACATTTTCCCCAAGAACAACTCGCTCCTAAAGATCTCATCTCTTCTACCTTCAGAGCAGAGAAGGATGAGGCCTTTAATCACTTGTACCTTTTTGTCTCATAAAGAAATAACAGCAACTGCAACAAACCCCCACTGCCTCAGCAGCTAGGTGTAACGATAAGCCAGATATAGCTTAAAATAAAATTCAAATAAACCCTGGGGCAAAAGCTCTTTGAGCCAGCAGGGCCCAAAGGGACACTATTTTTCTTTCCTGTTGTAAACTTCCACTTCTCCGAAAGCTTACTATTCATTGTATTACAGAGTCCTGCCTTTCACATCATTTCCAAATATGCAGTTCTCTTAATCTCTGGTCAGAGGCTGCTAGCCCAAAAGCTCTCTACTGGAATCCATGGATGCATTTCAAGGGCAAAAGACCCTTTAAAACTATCTTGAAGGTGTGTGTGTATGTGTGTGTGTGTGTGTGTGTGTGTGTGTGTGTGTTCATGCGCATAAGCAGACCCTTTTCTGAGAGGAAAATATCTATTAGTAAAATTCCAAAGACCCCTACAAAATTAGTCACAATTTGTGTAGGACTTTAATGGTTCATTCAAATGCTTTATTCCATTCATTTTCTATTTTGCCCCTGCCTCTCTCATTGTGTTTGTGTATTCTTTATACACTAATAGATGTATACAGGCACTTCAGTTCCCAAAGCAGAAATATCTTTCTTTTTCACTGTCACTTGAAAGGATTAGCTCCTGTTTAGGGTATATATAATAGACATTTCAATTAAAATTATGTTTTCAAGTAGTGTGATTGCATAAAAATACAAAAGCTAATTAAGTGTGGTTCTTGCTGTCCTGTAGTTTATAATATAACAAAGAGGCAGACATGTTTAAAATACACGAATAGCAACAATTGCAACAATGCAGTTATATGTACGGGGAGTTATGAGAAGCATGGATGAGGAGTTTCTGTATCTGTCCAAGAGAGTTAAAATAGATGTACTGAAATATATGATATTCAAGTGTATCTACAAAGGCCTTGGTGAATGTTTATAGGGAGAACAGGAAGGAATGAGCATTCTTGACAGTAATGGGAACAACAGTGAGTTTGGTTGTATCTGGAGCCTGAGGTGAATAGGCAGATGTGGTGGATCTGTTACTGGTGGTGACGGTAGAGTCAGGTGAATGACCCCAGATAGGTGACTTGGGATTTTAGGTCAAATCCTGTGTGTGTGTGTGTGTGTGTGTGTGTGTGTGTGTGTGTGTCCTTACTTGGATGCCTACCTAGAGAAAATGTCATCTGGGGAGGAGACTGCTTTGTTGTAAAGAACTTCCAGGGTGTGGGAGATGGGGAGGCAGAGGATGAGCAAACAGAGATTACTGGGAAGCGAGGAGTCTGGCCTTGGTGCCCTAGAAATGCAGGTCCAGGTTGGAGAAGGCAATAGAGGGATGGTTCCCAGAGACATGAAAAAGGACCCAAGTCAGTCAGACGGGACGAAGCCAAGACTGCTATGGATCCTATGCAATTCTATGAGCACTTTAAAAGGCATCAGTAAACATACACCCTTCTACACATCTCAGTTTGCTTATTTAAACTAGGAGCTTTCAGCTTATTTTACCAAGAAGTACATTGGGTTTTGTGAAGAACAGTGTGCTGAGAACACATGATTTAGGTCATGTAATTATGTTCCAGATGAAACCCTATTACTCACCGGTACAGGTCAAATGTACAATGACTATTTTTGAAAAGGTGACTCTCACATAATTCCTTTTCATTTTAGTAACTAGTGTGTTCATGGATACTTTATTCTGAGCATGCCTCTAGTGCCCTGGCAAACAGGCACTAACATGAGATGGATGGCGGAGTCTATGGACCAGAGAAACAAGACTGAGCATTGTAAAGCTGCTTGTAGTTATGGCTCCCTGTGAGCGAGTCAGACGTTTGTGCCCTTCGCCTAGGGCTGCTTACAGACAGCTGAGCCGTCAAACACAGTCACTAAATGGGCTTTTAATTTACCACATATATATATCAGAGCCTGAGGATCCTGTGGTAAATATCTGAGAATCGGCTGTGGAAGAAGTTGAGTTTGTCTTTCATCACTGTTAGAAGTGCCGTTATTTGATTCGTTGTTTTAGTCCGTAAAACTTAAGTGTTTTGAAGGAGGTGCTTTGATAATATACTGGAGGTAAACTCAGGGGGCAGAGTAACTATGAAAAGATTTTTGTGCTGAAAATGGCTTACATTTAAACTCTTTTCCATCATAAAGATAGAAAACTTATAGGCTGATTTTTTTGTTTATTTTGTTTTTGTTTTTCTAGTTTCTTTCTTGATGACATAGGCTTTGTTCCTTCTATTGTTACCCTGGATTTTCATTAAGCATGTTGCTGATATTTAGATTTAAATCGAGGATCTTTAGGGGCTGGCAGGTGGGAAGATACATAATGTTTTACAGGATACAGTCACAGGGTTTGTAAGAAGTGAGAGGAGGTTTTGAAGAAGGACCCACCTGCAAGTCGCTTTGTTCTCACCAAGGCCCGAAACAGACTGTGGATCTCGTGGCTTCAGACAGAAAAGCACCTGCCTGAGTGCCCCCAGCCATGCCCACAGGGCGCATTTGCAGATGAGAATTAGCAGAGAGTGACTCTCTCAGTCTGGCCCTGCAAGGCTGTAGGTGTACTGAATACAGACTTTTCCCAGAAAAACTGAACTGTGTTAATAATGGCTGAAATATATGTCTCCGTAGGTGGTATATTATCACTAACCCGATGTGCTACATTTGGCGCAGGCCAATTTGGGACATTGAAGAGGAGAATTAGACAATACAGACTGTATGGTTGTGACAGAAGAAGCCCTGAGCAGGACCTTCCTCCAAGCCTGTGTGCTTGAGGGCCAGGAACATCTTTAATGTCCACAGATTTAAACCTGAGTGAGGTGGACTTCTCTGTGGGCTGCAGATTTTTGCTGGGGTGGTGGGTTGAAAAATTATCTCAACCATTGATGGTGGAATTTCTGTTAAAAGGGAAAGTGTTCTTATGTTGGAAAACTGTGTAATAGATTGGGGTGAAATGTGAGAAATTGGAGGCAGTAAAGTAAAGAGGCATTGGAGTGGTGGAACATTAGGAATAAACAGGGATTTGGGGAAAAGAAAGCCACAAGTAGAGGACAGCAGAAGTGTGGCTGAGCAACGTAGAGGCCAAAAGACACTTAAGAATAGGCTTTCTTAATGTTCACATTTTAAGTTTCACGTTGTACATTATACATCTCCTTCTTGCTCACAGACAGTTAATACAGTCTGCTGGACACCTCAAGGCTTTGTTTAATTGCTAAAATAGCCTTTCTCCTCACACCTGAGCCATATGCATATATAAGAATAAAAATATGTGTGTCTGACATCTGTTCTTAACCCCTATAAGTATAATTTTAAGATGGTAAAATGTTAATCAGAACGTCACTATAAATATCGCATCTGGGGCCTTCATAGAATTAGAGTATTTACCAGTGGTTTGCAACAGTGCCTTTCTATGTTTTTATATTCATTTTTCAGTAATACACTTGAAATCCCATCTGGACTATTTCAAAAGTAATTTTACATGGTGGTTTAAAGTATATTAATCTTACTTTTTATATGGCAAGTCATAATCATTATTTAAAAAGTAGTTTATTAGTCCAATATGACATCTCATCATAACCAATTAACTTAGGATGCTGGTACTCTACCTTGATTTCTAAAGCTTTATATATACATTGTTAGTTAAAAATATTTTGTCCAGAAGTTTCACCAGTTAGCAACTTAATTCTTTCCAAAGTGTTCTCTTGTTTAAATATGAAACCACAACTTACTTTTATCTAGGGACTACTCATCTACAAACACAGTTATTCTACACTGTAGAAAAACCCAGTCACATACAATTATAGGGCATTATATGCTTCAAAATAGTACCACTTTCTCCTAACCCAATTTAGTGTCAGCAATGCTATGGCTTTATATGTTAGAAGAGCCCCATCAGCTTGTTCAGAAAAGTTTTTCTCTAAAGATAAGGACGCTGTGGGTGCTCGTTCTAAAGGATCAGTTCAGCGGTTGCTGTGTGGCTCTTAGTGTTTACATAAAGATAGTGTGAACCTAATAAATAAAAATTATCCAACTAGTCAGCCGAAGATATGTGTATTGATTTGAGAGAGAGAGGGAGAGGGAGAGGGAGAGGGAGAGGGAGAGGGAGAGGGAGACATCAAAAACATCAATGTGAGGGAGAAACATCCACCAGGTGCCTCCCACACATGCCCTGACTGGGGATTTTAACAAACTCTAGGTAGGTGCCCTGACTGGGAATCAAGCCCACAGCCTTTTGTTGTGGGATGATGCTCCAACCAACTGACCCACCTAGCCTGGGCCAAGTAGTCATATTTTTAAATGTAAGTAAATCAATATATCTTAATATATCAGTTTTTCCAATTCTTCTTTTTTAGCCTAATCTCGAGTTACTTGAACATGTTTGTTTTCTGTCTCTGACTGCGGACTTTAATCCCATCTCTCCAGCATTCTGCTCAGCAGCGGTCTTCTATGTTATCTGAGGTGGTTGCCAATACTAAAAGTCTAGAATTTACTTTGAAATCACTAGAAGTTTCCCTGCTCTCAACACTTTAAAAAATGCATATATAATTGAAAAAAAAATCAGCTCTTCTTCAAAGCTTATAGGGAAATTCTTTACTCAGAATACTTATTTCTTTCATGTAATTATTGTTCAGTGAGGCTATTTGTGCAGTTCCTTAGTTTTAGATTTTTGTTTGAACAGAATGCATAAACACGTTTCCAGAACTTAAGTATTTTATTGATGTGGCTAATAGAATCTTGAAAATCAGTCGCCCGACCTACTAGATGGATGGAAATGAACTCTGTGGAAGTTGTAAACACTGTCTTTTGGACACCGCGTTTCTGGTGAACGGTGGCGGTGCAGACTCGCTACTTCAGTGTTAGTGTGGTATCAGTACAGACTTTCTTCTAGCAGCAACGTTGATGTGGGATAGCTGCTTCTGACTGTTCTGAAATGCTGCAAAGAAAAAAATCGTAAACTAGAATTTTTAATTTTGGCTCAAGGAATGATCAGGATTATCTTAAAATATTGTTTCAGTCTTTTGTGACCACAGAGCTATCATCACGAAAATAAGGCCTGGGAGCTGCTAGTGATTAGATGAGTTGAATGCATAGCTTCACTGGTTCTATTGTGTGGCTGGGACCGAGGAAGACCACGAGGGTTTGGAAAGGGAACCTTCCTAACAGTGCGGATGATGCTGTGTCCTGGTCCCCACAGGGCTTCCTCTGCCAGTAGAGCAGCCCCTCCTTTGTTATCAGTGAATTTGGTCCTGCCTTGCCTGGAAGCCTCAAACAACTTCACCCAAGATAGTTATGCTGCAAAGGTGACTCTTCTCATGCCCTGTCCTCCCTATCTCTCAATTTTCAACCTACCACTGCAGTTAGGCCCTAGCTTGCTCCAGGCAGACAAGTACAAAGTGTGACTGGAGAGGAGAGGGCTGGCAAAAAAAGATTTTCAGGACATTGACAATTTACCAAAGGGCGGCTTGGGCATCAAGACTAAAAGCCCTAGATCAAGAAGACATTATTTTAAGAGATACTTGTTCTCCCAGCTCCTGGGCATGCTGGCTGCTGAAAACTCACATCTAAACCCCTTAGTAAAAGTTGACTTCTGCTGAAGAGCCTCCTTGGAGCAGCCCACTTCCAAGGACTGGTCAGTTCAGGGACACAAACACCTTGCCCCTTCCCTCAAGTCAGGACAAGCCTAAAGATCCATTCCACCCCTTGAGTGCCTGTGGGCTTGGCTGAAGCTTCTGTTGTGAGAGCCTTGCCATTGAGCTTCTCCCTCTGCTCAGTTCTGCTCAACTCTTGGCCCTCACAGATGTTACTTCTGAGTGCACTGAGCTAAAACCCGCTGCATTCAATCTACGTCTTAGAGTCTGTTACCAGCAGAAGGTGATCCGAGACAGCGACTGCCAGCAGTAATCTGCAGAAGCCAATTTTAAGATGGAACATTGGAGGCAGACCCGGTACTGTGACTGGCAGCAAGGACCCCGTTTCTGCTTGTAGAGCATATGTAGAGCTCCTGGAATGTTCCCTTGGAAGCAGTAAGTAAAGAAATTGTTACCTCTGTAACTAGAAGGCAGAGAAAGCTAAGGAGTGGTGGCCTCACAGGACAATTTTGCACTGACTCAGACCCACACCCCTCCTTTGTGTCGATAGGGACAACATGCAGAGACTTTCTGGTTCTCTTTATTTGCTCTTCTGTCCACATGGCAGTCCTTCATTCCCAGGGTCCAGCCTTGGCATGTCTCCGGGTCCCCAAAGGAGGAAACGGCTCAGGTGAGAGATACCCGGTGGGGTGCCGGAGGACAGCCAGGCTCTCTAGACCTGACTGACCCCAAGTAAAATCAATCTGTATTTTTATAGGGGAGATTATATAATATTTAATACATAGTATGATTATTAACACAGAAATGGTTTCCATAGAAATAATTTCAAAAAGTACAGAAGGTTTTACAGATCAATCATATTAAACAAGGAAACCGAAATTTACAAAAAGTCCCACAGAACAACCATATTAAACAAAGGTTATTTTGACCAAGAGGGTCATTAATCAGGTAACCAACGAAGCTATACGGGCACAAACTTTCACATGCTGATTAATAATTAAAATATTATCTACTAAATTTCTATAGATTGGTCTAAATCAAAGGAGTACAAGGAGTGCTTTAAAAACTAGTTATTGTTAATAGAAATTAGATTATCTAAATTAGATAAATGATTTTTTGCCTTGCTCTATTAACTACATATCTGGGGGGGTATATTATGTTTCCATGTACTGAGATTATTATATTTTAATTAAAACTCCTTCCTCCTTTCTCCACCTGGTCTCAACAACAACCGCTCCTTCCCAGGGCATGGGAAAGGCAGTGTTTCTAATAAATCTTGAGCTTTTGAATGGTGACTCCTTAAACGTTCCCAGCAATGGCTTCCTTCAATGTTCTGGCAGCTAGTCTGCCCATAGTTTAATTCTATCCTTTACTTTCCAGGTGGGGGGAGTGGGCAGCATTAGGGTTATTAGGGTCTTCTAGTTAATGAGAAAATGATTTCTAGGTCAGAAAATCATTCCACGCAGAATAGAGGCATCTTGCAGAGTATTTTGTTATAAAGCACAGGTGTCCAAAAATTTCACCACCTGATGCTAATAGGGACAGGCATATGGGAAGAGACAGACAGGAGATCTGGCCACAGCTGCTTCTGCTATGCAGACGTGTCTCATCTGTCCCGACTGTGTCAAGGGTCGGACGTCGGACAGTCTCCAACACCTCGTCTCTCCTTCCATCCACCGGTGAGCCACCCCGGCACCCCCACTTGCCCCCCACGCCAGCAGGCATCAGACTCTCAGTCTCCTGTTAAGCCAGTGCTGTTGAAGGGTTGAGTATCTTAGAGCTCTTCCTTAGGCTCTGCATGGGTCTAACCCCAGCACTTGGAGGGAGGAAGCCCTCAGAGTGTGAGTGAACACATTCAGTATTTGGGAGGAAAGATGAAAACTGATATTTTAACATACTATTGTACCACATCATGAATCTCTATATGTTTGTTATGTGAGAGGCAGCAGAAAATTAGTTTGAGAACTGCTGAAATACACATTTTTGATGAAGCCAATCAGGAAACATTTCAGTCAACTCTGGAAGTCTGCTTTTAAAATTCGCGGGCTCTTTCAAGTGTCATTTGGACAAGTAACATGCATTTCTACTCACTTATATAGCAAGCTGAGGAGCACCTGTGAACTAGGAAATCTACCTGATGACCCCAATTTCTTCCCATACTTACTAAGACTAACTCGTATTAAATCACCCACCAAAACTTGAACACGCATAATAGCATTTTCCCATTGCATAATTTGCTCTTTATTAAAGGATACGTGAAGAGGAGAACCTCAATTATTTTAAGAAAAAGAGTTAGATTAGGTGGAATTCTGCATATTTGTCAGCCATCTGGTTCACAAACTCCCCAGGGATCCTGAACATATTGCAACTAAAAAGAATTTGAACTTGAATGACTTTTAAATTGGGACATAAAATGTGGCAGCCCAGACAATGCACAGATACTTAACAAGGATTAATGAATAGATCTATTTTGAGCCTTTTGCTTTGTGATGTTTTCTTTTCTTTAGAGAGAACTAAAAAGGAAGCAAACACTTGTTAATAATTTAATTAAAAAACCCTCCCTGAAAGTCTTCTGCTCTGAGTGACCCTTCTCACTTACCAGTTGGCAGGGACACAGGTTATCAGTAGTTAAGCTTTTATATAAAGGAAACTCCTATAAAGGAAAGTCAAGGTGTTTTATAGGTAAGTCTGCACACTGAAATGTAACAAACCTCATTTTATCTTAGCATTATTCTCATTTTTCACATCCAACTCGCCTCTTCAGCTATCTCCCCCTCAGTCCCGCTGCGCCTTGACTGAGGGCTAGGAGAGTAGCGCGTGGCAGCAGGAGCTCCTGGAAGTGTGTAGGAGTTGGAGAACTGCGGACAGACAGAACTGGGTCTCAAGAAACTGCAGTGTTTCTACATCAGAGATGCTGTATGTCAGAACAGGCATGACCAAGTCCCAGGCCAGAACACAGTTGACTTTCAGTTTATACTTGTTTGTCTGGAAAACACCAATTTTAGATCTTTTAAAAGTAATTAACCAGAACCCTACCCCCAGTGTCTCTTCCCCCATTAACTGCCCAAACTGTAGTTACCTCACTCCACTGAGGGTCTGCAGTCATTGCCAACACAGGCCCAGTCACCAGGTGCCCCAGGGTTTTTATTTAACATCGTATCAAACCTTTCACCGATGCAATTGACAGTATACAGTTTGAAGACATTTGATTCTAAGTTTGAATCCTAGAAAGAGAATCTTCAATCAATGAAAAAAAGAAAAAAAAGACTCACTTGCTACAAAAGCTTTACTAAGCCATGAAAAAATATTTCTGGTTCAAATGTCACCAGTCCTATATTTTAAGAAACTTCAACTGTTCAGAGCATGCAGAAAATTTCCAAAGGAATATGTATGACGAATTTTACATTGTGTTTGGTGTTACACCTCAACAAATGTTTTTAAAAACATATATTTATGAATAATTTTGGTAACTGTTTTTTGGAAAAATACATTACCAGGAACAGAATCGTTGTGTCTATTAGAAGTATGGGTACAACTTAAAATTTTGACTATTGAGCAAAACTGTTTATCTTAAGTTGATCATCACCAGATTAAAGAAGAAATAACTTGCTTTATGCAGAGCATAGCGTATAGTAGACTAAGGGGTAATCATTGTAAGCTTCCAGCCTCCAGCCTTTGGATAAAATTAGTTCATATATTGTGCTAGGAGAGGAAATCACAAATGATGATGATAATGATAAAGAGAATTATTGATGATGAATATGGCATTTATGGGACAGTTATTAGTGCCAGCCATTCTTAGAAGCACTTACAGATATTAATTCACTTAATCAACAAATAATCTTAACCAGGGGGATAAGGGCTGCCTGAGTTTCTTTCCTAACCTCAGGCACTCATATAAGGACAGCAGCAGATAAGAGATTAGCATTCAGTAAACTCTCCGGGGATTCCTGGAGAAGGGCAGCCCTGACTGAGCCCCAGACTCCTGGCTGGTTTAGGGAGGAGCACACCCTTCTAGCTCTGGGGGACATTGCAGCAGGAGCTTGGTTGTGGCCGTCTCATAGAAGATGTAACAAAGCCCCACTGGGGAGGATTAGTTTCTTTCCTCTCTTTTCTACTCTAATTATCCGACATGTAATAGAAAACGCAGGCATTTCTCAAAAAAGTGGCTATTGTCCATATGAGGGATCCAGGGAAAAACGTGTGTTTCGAGTTGTTACAATGAGTAGAAGAGGGCAATCACTAACAGTGAGTGGCTGGAAGACTGGAATATTAAGTGCTTGAAAGGTGAGATAACCCCAGACAGAAAAGGATCATTTTTATCCAAAATGCCCAGGGCACTTCTTGAGAAAAGCTAGAAGAGATTCAGACCCTCACCGAGAAATATCCATGGGGCTTTCCAGTGGCGGAACTGGAACAAAGTATTGATGAAGTAGGGAGGAAGTTACAGAATCTGATCTGAAATATTTTTTCCAATTTTGGGGGGAAAATTTTAGCTCCAATGAGAACGTATTAGTAGTGTGACACATTAATTTGTTAAATAATTTTTGTATAATATACCTTTGCTGTGGAAACTTTAGAAGTAGGAACAGAAGTAGGAAGAAGGATAACCCCCATGAACATACTAGTGTACTTACTGCCTTTCAGGATTTACTAGACATAGGATTGCTTGCAGATCATTGAGATCATGAAGACAACACACAATTTTAACTTTTTGATTATTTGCATAGAAGAGAATAGCTTTCATAGCCTCAGATCATTCCCGTATGCTTGTAAATTTTAGTTTTTTTTAAAGGTTTGTATATGTGAAAAGTCATTAAGTATTTACATTTCAAATAGAAGTGATCTTTAGTTACATTGTAAGTGTTCTATTTATCCTTGCATAATTTCAAACAACATTGGGAAGAGTTCGTTTATATGTCAAAATTGACTTGTGAAGTAATGCTTTAGCAAATAACATGGGGCATTTCTTCACACCAGCTGTCAGAGGGACAGCTGTCCTCCATGGACTCTCCACACTGTTCAGTGTCATTCTCTAGACACTGCTACGCTGCACTGACTGTGACTCTAGTTTCCAAAGTTGATCCCGAACAGTGCTCTTCCACCAAATCCTTCGGGCTCTGATGCCTGGACTTTCCGACACTGACCCTTTACAATGGAGCCAGTTCTCAATGCATTTGTCATATGCCAACAGTTTTCTGGATCTTTTTGGTGTCAACTAACTTATATTGTTAGTATACATTTCTACTTATTGTCTGTTCTTTTTAATCTAGTTAGGTTATTTGTAAACATCTTTTTCTTTGGAATTTAAAATTATTATTCCCAGTGGAGGAAATACAACATAGAACTTTATCCTTCTTGTTGTTTGCAAGGAAGTATTCTGATATGAGGCCTTCATGTCTTTAGCCACTGGTCTTTGCATTATGTCCTCTGAAGCTAAGGAAGGAAGGAGCAGGTCCATTGGCCTCTGTGCTCTCTGCAGGGCCCATCAGATTAAAGAAGCTGAAAGACAGTAATGGGTATTTCAAGCTAATTTATTGCTCTCTCATATTGTTCATGTTTTTTGCTTGCATTGCAGTGAGTCGTAGCAGACTTAAATTGCTATACCAGACCCATAAGCCATTAGGAAATCAGTTATTGTTTTATTATGATATAGTTTATACATTCTATATTTTTATAGTTGATTAATCAATTAATTAATTTAGCAAGAGTTTAAAATCTATGTTGCTGATCTAATTTTTATTAAAAATAATGACTTATTTGTATATATTATAGAAAATATGATATTATTAATCAAAATAAAACTTTATTTTTCCCCTGGGTGTTTGGATCATGAATGATATTTATTTTCTTTTCATTCTTATCTGTATTTTCCAGTATTTTCACTATAAATGTGTTATATGTAATAAGAAAATATTAATGTCATTTAAAAATGACATTTACAGCCCTACACTAGACTTTAAAGTGAAAGTAGAGAATTATTAAAATCATATTAATAGTCTATGTTTTTGCAAACTTATAATTTAGCTTAATGACCAAAGTATATGCAAATAGAAATATTAATTATATATTAAAGGTTTACATAGTAACAAAATGAACCATAATGATATTTCAAGGTAGTATTTAATGGTGAATGATAATGAATTTAATTTCAAATAATCTCATTTAATTATGAGAAAAACTTATAATATTGATATCCTAATCTCTTTTTCTAGATGAGGAAACTGAGGCCTGTTTACCTATTTGACTTGTGAATCTAGGTATAGACTATAATAAGAACTAATACTTAGAGGGCTTACTATGTGCCAGGAGCTGTACCATCATTTTCTGTGAAGTTAAGTATGGTGCAGTGGTTAAGCGAGAGAACCCTTCAATCATCTCTTGATTTAAATCTTCATTTTGCTACTTACAAGAAGCTATGTGACTCTGAGAAAATCATTTAACCTCGTTGGGCCTTTGTTTTGTCATTGAAAAAATAGATAAAATACCTACATTATAGAGTTGGGTAAATTAAATAAATTGTATATGTAAAATATTTAGCACACAGTGATATATTGTGTTAGCAATTACCAAAATATATTAACTCATGTAAATTTTATAACTCAGTGATGCAGGCATTGATGAGATGGAGAAACCAAGGCTAAGAAACATCCTATGGTTTGGCCAGAGACAGTATGTGGAGAGCTGGATTTGAACTCCAGGTATCTGGTTCTGGAGTTTGTGGTCTTAACCACTGTACTGAGTAGTGTCTTCAGATTATAAAACAGAGCAATGTCTTTTATTCAGGGAGTAAATTAGTGATAAGTAAAAAGGACTGCATATTTCCATATGTATGCACAATAAAATAAAGATGCTTTTGGAAGACAGTAGATTTATACATTTTAACATGTAAACTTATACTATTAAAAAGTAGAAGTTGTTTCTGACACTTGGTAAATTTATTCCATGTATCCTTTCTCAGGACAAAGGCAGATTTCTTTCTCCTCTCTCCTCCCTTCCCACCTCTTCCTCGTTATCTCTTCCACCCTAGATCCTCTTGTCTATCTTGCCAGCATTGTGTTGGCTGTGTGTGTGTGTGTGTGTGTGTGAGGGTCCATGTTTGTAATGTAAGGCTCACAGTGGAGCTAGTTCTTTTATTTCTGAGATATAACTGAAATCTCAGAAGCCACTGACTTTCATGTGGAATTTGATTCTTTTCCCAAAAATATTTTATACAATTACTGTTACAGCCCCTGAGTGTCAATACTTTAGATGGGGAAGAGTTCGATATCAGAATAACATATAAATGCTTTAAAGTCACTTTTACAGAAGTGACAATAGTGGAGCAGGCATATAAATAGCTTATTAGATACACATCTGCTCATGGAACTATAACCAAAAGAAGAGACTAAATCAGATAAATTAAATATTGGAATAGTATTCCAAAGTGAATGAAATTTACACCTATTATACTACTTAAAAATACTTTTAATTGAGCTCTTAATATCAGTATAATTCTATATCAATTGAATGGTTTTACTTTTTCTCCTAAATCTATTAAGACCAGTGGTTCTCAACCTTGGCTGCTTATTAGAATTAGCTGAGGCTGGAGGAAGTTTACAAAATTGTGAGGTCCAGGCTGCACTCTTGACCATAATCTGTTGAGGAGAGACCCAGGCCTCCAGTCTTTTTCTAATTCTCCCAAGTGATGTAAATATGCTGAGTACAACTGCTTTTATTAGGTTACTGAAATTCCATGCATATTGAACCTAAAAACTGGCTTTTAACATTCTGTCAGAACAGCAGAATTCTCTTCTCAGCTACTTGATGTTTGGCTCTCATCACAGGAGTATCTTTCCATGGAGTAAGCATGTTCCATTTGGCAACAGTAGAACACAGGAAGAACACCCAAGTACTTTATTTATCTTTTCCCTGGGCTCCCAGCAATCATTATACATGAATATGTTTATTTCTCGGAATAATAAATGAGTGTTCTGCAGGTCTGGTTTTAGATTCACATGCAAGTTTCTCAGCATCTTCAAGGAAGGGCCTTTCAAAGACTCTAAAACCTCAAACCCATTTTTCCTGCTGTCTACACACATAGTATGTGAGCTCTGCAAAGCAGAGTTTTTACTGATGAAAATCAATGGGAGAAACATAAAAACAAAACAAAACATATTTCAAATAGGACAAAGAATTGGTGATTGAGCCCATTCCTTAGAAAACAATCACAGAAATAAAATATTCTTAGAATTCTTGTATTTGTTGATAAACCAGTAGTTTCACTACTAGGTAACAGAAAATCTGAACTTTCTCTCCATCTGGGGAGGACTCCCTGAATAAACAGAGCTCAGGCTGCAGTCAAGCACCAGCTAAATGAAAGGGCCACCTCTTAGTAGCTGAGGCAGGTGATACTGCACAGCCCCAGTGGACAGAAATAAGCTGAGAGGAATTGGTGGATTTCAAGAATGTCGTGGAATCGCCCTCTGGGCTGACCCATATTGTTTCAGATGATGAGTGGCCATGAAGGTGACAAAAGTTTATTGGCCTAAAAGAAATATGGAGAAAATAAATAAGCTTTATTTGCTTCTCTGTAGAAAAAAAATGTGTGTAGTGAATTTCCTTCTAAGACTAGGGGACGTAGTCTGCTGTCAGTTTCCTAATGTATCTGTCACCTACTGAGAATCAAGGACTACAGAGACACTCTAAGTTGTGCATCTAAATAATCCTAAATGGACAGCCCAAGAAATCAAGACAGGAAGGGAAACATCAGTTTCTTCTTAGTTCATGCCTGTGTCCTTCTTATGCCCCAATAATCTTTTGCTTTCATTATTTTCCTTGCATATCTGAATGTCCTGGACAGCGTCCATTTTATTCAAGAATAGTCTTAGTATTAAGCTTTGTCACTTGGTTGGGAACTAAGGACATCACATCTGAACAGTGTAGCTTATTTTTATTTAAGCATAATGAAACTCCATTGGACCCTTCAGTGTTAGTACCAGGAGGTTTTTTGTACATGACCAGGTTGTAGCAATAGATGAAATTTGCTAGCAAAGTAAAATAATATATTTCATCTGTGTGAGAAAATAAACACTAAAAGAAGATGCTTTAGTCCTTGGACTTTCTTCTCCAAAGATTTTCGTTGTATTCCAAATAAGAATGGGAAAAATTTTGGTGCATTTTCTGTCTGAATGTGAATGACTCAAAATGTTTTGAGTGTGTTTGTGTTGAAGTCACTGAATCAATAATGAACTCTTGCACCTAAGAATCCATTTCTGTATACTAAGAAAATCCAAAAACTACTTCCCACATTGAATATTCAGGAAAAATATGGAAATATTAAAAAATATTCCTTGTTGTTGGAATGTAGCAAATTTAATATGAAAACAAAAATCTTTTAATTCAGTATTAATAACTGAGGTTATAAATTACCTCAAGTATTTTAATCAAATAATTAGTAACACAGATTTCTGGAATTGTTAACCAGTAAGAAAAATAAATTATGCTTTGAATCATATAAAAAGAAAAAAACCCATAGATTTGGGATAGTACTAATGTTGATTTAGCAACACCATAGATATACTTTTTTTTTCTTAAGTTTACAAAAATCCCAGGAAATGGAAATTTTTATATGGTTACAATTTGAACGTAAATGTATTAGAACAAAATGGGTTAAATATCTTTTCTTAAAATAATGTATTTATAGAGTTTGACACAAAAGATAATAACTAAGGTTGTACAACTCAGAAGAATCAAAAGATACTGCAGTAACACAAAATTGTCTTTTAATGTTTGTTTACCAGTTCATTGTATCTTACAGAAAATGAAAACATTTTTTTTCTTGTAATACAGATTGTTTCTTTTCCTCAGATTTGTATTCAGTAGGTATTAAATTCCTTTAAATACTGATTGTCTTTTGATCCGATGGCTTAATGACTTTTTGTATTTTGTATTTATTTCGTACATCATTGCTGCTCTGGCAGTAGTGAGCTATGATACAGTTAACTTCTCAACAAAACTGTCAGTTATCCATTGATCATTCTTGATGCATTCTATGCTGAAAACTAAGAGTAATTCCCTTTTACTCCCCCCTCAAGTGGTCAGCTACTCCATGAGACCACCATATTCTTTGGAGCACTGAAATCAAGAAACCCAGTATGGCTGCCAGCAACCAAATTGGAATCTCCTTTGAGTCTACTTTGAATTGCCAAAATAATAAGCGACTATATTATTGCATAAAATAAAACTTTAACAGGTACCGGCCCCCTTTCTATGAGAGAGTTTAAATTTACAAAAACCATATCTGACTAAAAATTATGGTGATAAAATATGGCAGCAGTCATTAAAAGATGGCTTCCAGTGTTAATATGGTTAACTTGTGTCCATTCCTATTCTTTTTATATGAATCATGTCTTATTGATGGGTTTTAAAATGCAGGTGTCTCAATCCAACTCCAAGATAAACTTTGCTGCTTATATGGGCCACAGTGTTAATTATGGACAAAATGATCAAAATAAGATTTTCTAACCCAGTGTCCCATCTTATCTCTTCTTGATACTCTTGGAACCCAAGCTTGAGGGGCAATTTCTGGATTAGCCAATGTTGTGCTGACTTTCTGTTAGTAGTTGTACAAGGATAATCTGTCTTTTCCTAACATTCTTAGTGAGATATTTTAGTCAATGAAGTAGGAAAAAAGACATTTGGTGAAAAAATAGCAAATGATAACATTAAAAAAAACAAACAAACATTCAAGTAGAAGTCCAAAGGGGTAAGGAGATCCTCATCCTTTAAGGGAAAGTCAGGAGATAAAAATTCTGCCCGGCAGTTTTCTTTTTAAGGATTTTTTTTTACAAGCTTGGAAAAATGGTGTTCAATCAGTATAGATTTTAATCAGCTAACAGTCAGTCCAGAGTTTTTGATCAGCACCAATTCCTATACTAATAAGTATTCAAAAGTTAAGAAATGTTAGCTACTATGCTTAACATTATAAAGGTAGAATTTTGCAATAACTGAAAATCATATATCTGTTCAATATAAATTTGTTCCCATTTGCATTTCCAATAAAATTCTTGTAATGTGGGTAATAATCGTTCAAGTATAAGCTTCCTCCAATGAACTCACCTCCAGAGTTGAGGTGTTAAGAGTCACTCTTTTGGAGATAGTACCATCTTTAAATAAAGTGTTTATCTTATTCGAGACCATTCCAGAATTTTTAACTTAAAAGTTCAAGTTCTATTTGTATCATCAGTGTTTGAGTTAAAACTCACAATCTCTTTGGATTTATATTTGTAATTTTTGTACAATTTGCATATCCAATCTAATGTAAAAATGTGCATGCATACATTGTTATCTTTTAATAATTAAAGCATCTGAAAATTTCCAGCTATGTTCTTGATAAAAGAAGTACTTTTACTTACAATATTTTGTTGGGGTAATGTATGGATATAGTTATGGTTTTATGGACTTCCAATTATTCTATACCTTCCACAGATGTAATCTACATTTAGAGAGTAAATTTATTAGAATTATTACAGCACTTTAAATGCAACCACAATCAATTCAGGAAACAGATTTATTTACTCATGTTCATGGGAGGAAAATCTACATAAAAACATTCATGAAAGCATGCCAGCTATGTCATTCTTGGATTATTATACTAAATCCCATTTATTAGAACTCATTGTGAAACAATGGGAAACCATAAAATGTAATTTGAATACAAATATTGGTCCCTGTGGGGTCTCAACAGTCATAAAAATATAGGAAAACAGAGCTTTATTTAAGATTGGAGCTGCTAACGCAGAAGTTGTTTTTCCGAAGCTGGCTTTTTTTCCCTTTTGCCTACAGCCCTGATGATTTTAGTGTAAACTCTTTGATGACAGCTTCAGTGTTTCATTTACACCTAACGATGGCCAGCAAGGAGAGTGACATCATTCACCACCACTTTCTTACGGAGGAAGGTTCAGGACTACTTTGTTGACTTCCTTTTCCTCAACCACAGGCACCAGTTGGGCTTTCTAGTGTAAATACAAATAAGAAAAATAAGAATTTTGAAAGCTGGGTCCTTATTTCTTGGTTAGGAATGTGTATAGTTATTTATTCCTCTTATGGATTAAAATTTTAAATGTAATGTAAATAAGAAGGAAATATTAAATAGCTTAAAGTTATTTTTATAGGACAATAACATTTCATAAGCTAACATAAAATCAAGCTGCTAAATTTTACAGTTTTTCTGTCCAGCAGTTTATCTATATAACTGCCCTGAGTAGATGCTAAATGCTGCTTAGCCAATGGCCCTTAGAATTTAAATATAACTCAGTAAAGCTACTCAAAAGATAAGACAATTCTTCTTATGCATGTGTAATTTTAATAATAAGAAGGTAGGAGTCTCTCATGGGTTAAATATTATCTGCTTATTTAGATCTCATACTTTATATAAACGGGGTTATTAAGGAGTTTTAACTGTGCTTATTACTATGCATTGGAGTCCATATGAATTTTATTTTATGTTTTGGTCAAAAAGGCAAGATTTTAAATAGTAAAACATTCTATTGGAGAATTGAAATATTAACTTCTAGAAAAGTGTAGATTTTTTTCTTGTGAAACTGAGTTTTGTGCAACCTCTCAGAAGCTCAGTTTATGTAAAGAAGCCTGCATTTCAAATCTGTTGCTCTAATCTGTTTGTTGTGGTGCATTTCAAAATTGTACAAATGTGTAAAATTTGTGCTTGTGGAAGCTGCTGCTCTGAGTAGCTTTACTTTCCTTAATTTAATCCCGGCAATCCTCAGTTTATTGCATGCCCCGTTCATGGAAGGATACTTCACTGGGATGATGTAGCCTAAACAGTTTGGCTCTAAAGCCTCCTTTATGTAGCACTTCCCTTAGAATTATATTAATTTATAATATATATTGAATGATAGCTTTACAAAAACAAATTAATGAATTGATCTTTATGAAAATGACTCTTTACAGTAAGTAAAAAAAGGGTTATCACAGTTTTGGTAACTTGCATGAGTTCATATTGAAGAAAAAAAAAACCTTTCACATGTTCTTAATGACTTTGAACTTGCCGTGCTCTGGGGGCACGCTCAGTTGTATGCTCTGAAGCAGTAGACACCGTACAGCTTATGCTTTTTATCTGGGAAACCCACGAAGCGCACCGCAGCCTCCGTGGGACTGCAGCGCCTTCTTGGCCTAGAGATAGGGTAGCGGACACTGCCGTCCTCCAACCAGCCCGCATCGCAGCGGTCATAGCCCAGAAGTTTCCAGGCAGCGAATATCTGGCCCACTTTCGCAATCTGAGCACCGTCGTTGAGACAAGCCTGCACCGCTTCATCATAGGTCAGCTTGGTGGGGTGGATCAGGTAATAAAAACGGCCTGCGGGGTGGGGGAGAGAGAGAGAGAGAGAGATCAATGGGCCTGTGTGTGCCTGAGCCGTGCAGAGGTGGAAGGAGCCCCACAGAGAAGTGTTTCTCAGGGGAGTGGGAAATAGAACCATGTGTGTACAGTTTTTGGAACCTAGGATTCTCAATCAAATATAGTGCTCCTAAATCACTGTCCATTAAATTACTTAGTTTTTTTTTTTTTCTGGCCCCTTAATACATGTTCAGACATACCCTTTTAGAGCTCTAAAAAGGAAAAGGGAAATGACAGATGAAGTTTCTGTTCACTAATTAGTGACTAAAAGGGCCCTTCTGTGGCAATAGAGAAGACAGAATTCCATGTTAAAAGCAAGAGCTATTTAAATTCTAGCTGTAGCAAGACTGAACCCCAGCACAAGTTTCTGGAGAGGCAAAATTTGAATGTGAAAGGATCAAAAAACATTCCTGACATAAAAGTCCATTAAAAAAATCAAAAGCCCTCAAGTCCTTTTCATCACAGGTATCAATAAGACATTATTCTTATTCAAAGACTACAGTATGAAAATGCAAAAAAAAAAAAAAAATGCAGGAAGACACTTGCCATAAATAATCCTGGCTCAGAATGTGAACCTAGTCTGTTCACTCGCCAGCAGAAAGGACAAACTTATTTATTTTTTTCAACTTTCCTCTGTGGGAGCCTGATACCTAACTTTTTCCTTTTTTTTTAAATTTCACAAGAGCAATTTAAAGTTAGTCTCCAGCACTAACTGAACAGCGTTAATTACTAAGATTCCTTCAATGTGTATTTAATATCCATAAAATGTATAAGATAGGACAGCACTGACTGAAGTGATACACGCCAATTGAATATTTTCTCAGGCTTTTTTCAGATAGAATATAATCACTTTTGTGTCTGATTATACATGAAATATAGATTATTGAAGTATAAATTAATGTTTGCCAGTACTTTCTAGACTAAGGTGATGTGATCTAGAGAAAGGGTAGAGCCATTGGAACATTAGCTAGTTCTATCACTTACACCAGATGTTGGCAAAATACAACACCTGAGTCAAATGAAGTTTTATTAAAACATAGCCACACCCATCCATTTAATACCGTCTATGGCTGTGTTTGTATTACTATGTACCACATTAAATTGATTACTTGCAAAAGAGACCATATGGTCCACAAAGCAAAAAATATTACTATCTAGCCCTTTATAGAAAATTTGATGATTCCTGATCCCTTACTATTTTTTTCAAAGCATGTCACCAGGGAACTAAAATAGATGGGGCCAGGGTTTGCTTCATGGGTGAGTGACCTGTGCAGTTAGACACGGCCTCATAATTGGTTGAATGCCCTGCTGTCACCATCTTAAAATCCTCAATAATTTTGGAACAACATTTTCATTTTGACTGGGCCCCTTTTATTATGTAGCTGGTTCTAGAAGGAGCAGGGCAGGGTTGAGAGTTTTGTTGAATGCAAAGAATCAGTCATCAACATTGAGGCAACACGAACCTCTTCTTTTTGGCTCTCACCTCTAACGTTATTTCTACTGAGTTTTCTTGCAAAGCACTCTTCATCCTCAACTTTGCCGATCATTTATGACTATACTGACATTAGAATGTAGTCAAAGAGAACATGACACAGAAGGCACCCTTCACTTGGGAGAGCTATATCCTAGGGAGGGTACAGAGGGGCAGCATCACCTTTGGCAGTAAAAAGCAGACCCTAGACAACATCACGCTGTAAACTATTTCATAGTACCAATCAGATGCAACACAACCCAAGAATAGTAGAAATGCATACTTTTGCTTGACTCCTGTCAATTAAAACTACATTATGACCTCAAAGAGCTTTTTACATCTTTTCAAACTTCAAAGCTTTTATCTTTTCTTTTTAAGCACATAAGATTGAAAGTCAGTGAAGTGTCATAGTACATACTGGCTTATGGTATATGAAAGAAGGCAGTGTGGTTAGTATCTTACCATTGAAGTTGGATGTAAAACAGAACACATCATATCTGCTTTTCTCTTTATCCCAAAACCCGTAGTTCCTGACACCGGGCACGGTGTTCTGGCCTCCGCAGGGCTCCCTTGGCCTGGTGATGGGGTATTGCACAGAGCCATCACTGAGCCAGCCGGCATTGCACCAGTCCAGCCCACCCCGCCAGGCATCATACAGCTGGTCGAAGGAGGCAATCACAGCATCCTGGTCCAGACAAGCCTGCTGCGCCTCATGGAAGTTGAGATTATAGCGCCCCAGTCGTGGAAAGTAAGGGAATACCACACCTATCCAAAGGAGAAAGCACAGGATCATTAGTGGCACAAAAAGTAACAAGTATGAACAAATCCCACTTGACTGGTGAAAAAACAAGCTAAACTCTCCATCAGATGAAGCAGTAGGTTTTGGCAGCTTGCAGTGGTTTCTCACTGTCTCTTTCCCCTTCAAACAGCCTCTCAGCTCTGAGCGTGTCACAGTCCACTCTGTGGTTTGAGAACTTCAGTGATTTACCTCTTTTGCTAAGAGTTCAACCTGAACCTTGAAATCTCCTTTCTAAAATGACTCACCTACAGACTATATTTTCCAAATAGCCATCCTTGAGAATTTACCACCTGCTGCTGGTTACTAACCCTAAAAATGTATTCCTGAGCCCTGTTTGGGAAAAAAGTCAATATTGAAAACTAAGCATGGTAGGGGATACAGAAATAGTGCTGACAGAGAAGTTATTTATCAAAATTCACAATGTATTTTTCTCCGTAACTATTCTTATATAATTAGTAATTCATTTTATATTATCTTTTAAAAGTATAAACAAACATGTTAAATTATCCATATATATTTTTTCTTTTTTTATTGTTGTTCAAGTACAACTGTACTGTGATTGTCTCCATTTCCCCCACCACCACTCCCCCTACCCCAGCCGTCCCCACTTCCCACCCTCTTTGGCTTTGTCCATGTGTCCTTCATACAAGTTCCTTGACAACCCTTCCCTCTTTTCCCCCCCTTATCCCCTCCCACCTCTCCTCTGGTTACTGTCAGTTTGTTCTTAATTTCATACACTTTCTTTTACACTTGATCCTAAAAACTTGCAGATAAGTAACTTTCGATTACAGGACTTCTGAATTGGAGAAGCCTCAAAGTGAAATCCTTTGCATATCTAACAAAAACCTAATTGAGCAATCTTATTTTATCTTAATAAAGCAACTCTTTACAGTGAGGAATACCTCCATAAAGAATGTCATGTATCTTATATTTGTTTCAGTTTTTAACATAGCCGTTAAACTTTTTTCCTGTTCTTAAACAATGCTACTAGAATAAAGACTTTATTTCCAAAATATTTCCATTACTATTTTTCAGTTTTCACATTCATATATTTCAAAACAAAACTAAGCTTTTAAAAATATTTTTATTACAAACAGGAAAATAAATAAAACTTCCTGATGCTTGTCCTATACAAGGTAGGTAAAGAATAGACATCGGCTGATTAAGCGAATGCCAGAGAATTAAGTTAAATATTTTAAAAGGCAAATATAAATGGTGTGATTTGGCAGTTAGCTAGCTTGGGAAGATGCAGTGGTTTTCCAAAAGCATTCTTTTTGGTCAAATAATCATGGGAGGTGATTGAGCTGTCTCACAATTTTCTGCACAATTTCTTTAAAGGATAATGATTACTTAGGAAAGCAAAGTTTTACCATTTGCTGGACCTTAAGAAGGGCACTGTATCAAAATGTTTCCCCCATTGTTGCTAAAAGACAATTTTAGTGTGATTATTCAAGTCCTTGCCTTAGATTTTTAAAATATAATTAGAATTAATATTTTAGATAAGGAATATAAAAAATTGTCCCACTGACAGTAATGTGGTGAACTATATCACTTGTGCTATTTTTATGAAACTGCAGGCCCTTTAAAGATGAATGTACAATTCACTAATAGTGCAACCAGTACACAGGAAGTGTTTTCTTTTATCAGTTGTCCTGTAAGACTCTACAAGAAGAAATTTCAATAGCCTAGATCAAGTCACATCCACCGAAGGCATCTGCAGGACACGTTTGTCCCTCTAGGGCAGTCCAGCTGGCACTGTCCATGACAGGCAGAGATCCAGGAAGGCTTCCTGATCTCATCCTGCCTTCTCAGGTTCTTGGCTAAGTGATCTGTAAGCTGAATCAGAGCCAAAAGGAAGGAGAAAAAGACTCTTGGATTGCCAGTGCCCCCTACAGTGATGATGGAAGGGAAGCCTTCATATGGTTCTATCTAAGAAGACCTATGCCCAGGCGTCCAGCTAAGAACCCTGTCAGTGCTGGGAAGAAACTGCTACAGTGCTCCCTGTCCCATTGTGCCTTTCATCCTTTCCTCAGCAAACCCAGGAATGCTGTTGTAAAGGAAAATGCTTAATTTATCCATTAGTGATTCTCTTTGCAGCTTGATGTCAAGTGACAGAAAAATTCCAAAATATGTCCATGTGGAGAGATAAGGAAACCATATGGGTTGAATTCCATTTTCCAAATGGCTTAAGAAAGTAACAGTGGAGAATGTAGAATATATTTTTTAATTGTTATTCTATTATAGTCATCTCATTTTTTTCCCTTTTGCCCTCCTCCACCCAGCCAGTCCCCTGCTCCCACAATCTCCACACCGTTGTCCATGTCCATGGGTCGTTCAAATATGTTTTTTGACTAGTTCCTTCACCTGTTTTCCACCATTATCCCCTCTGGCTGCTGTTGTTCTGTTCCATGTTTCCATGTCTTTGGTTCTATTTTCCTTGTTAATTTATTTTGTTCATTAGTTTCCTCTTAGAAGTGAGATCACATGCTATTTGTCTTTCACCAATTGGCTTACTTCACTTAGAATAATGCTCTCCAGTTCAATCCATGCTGTTGCAAAAGGTAGGAGCTCCTTCTTTCTTTCTTTTGCATAGAATTCCATTGTGTAAATGTACCAGTTTTTTTAATCCACCCATTTACTGATTGGCACTTAGGGTCTTCCCAGAACTTGACTATTGTAAATTGTGGTGCTATGAACATAAGGGTGCATAAGTTCTTCTGAACTTGTGTTTCAGGATTCTTGGGGTTTATTCCCAACAGTGGAATCACTAGTTCAAAAGGCAATCCCATTTTTAATTTTTTTGAGGAAATTCCATGATGTTTTCCACAGTGACTGAACCAGTCTGCATTCCCACCAACAGTGCACGAGGGTTCCCTTTTCTCCACATCCTCACCAGCACTTGTTGTTTGTTGATTTATTAATGATGGCCATTCTGACTGGAGTGAGGGGATATCTCATTGTGGTTTTGATTTGCAAGACTATTTTAATTTATAATAATTTTAAAAACTAAAAAAATCAGGCTTAAATTCATGACAGTATATTTAGTGGACTTTCATGGGCATTAGGAAAATTTTTTCTTTAGTAATTTGTCCTTGATTAATCATTGAATATTACTGAAATGTGGTAGGTTCAGTTTCAAATCCAGTGTAATATATTTTTATTTGACTTCCTTTCAAATTTAGTATAATTTCAAGCAAGCATTTCCTAAAGTCAAAATGAAATCCCTATATTAAAATTTCACTATTTTCCAATCATAAAAATAAATGATCAACTTACTGTTTTATTGACTTAAAAGATTTACATACATTTTAATGAATATTTGATGATGCAGGAAAGAACCCACTGCAAGTATATCAAGGTCAATTTCTATGTTTTACTCAGCCAAAATTTTAAAAGCTTCACTGTATTATGCACATTCAGTGCATACATTTCAACAATTAGATATTTCTTGCAAGCAGGAACATTTCTGGAATAATATAATATTTAGCATTTATTTATTTACTTATTTTACTTTCAGCCTATTAAGATATCAACATCTACCACTATGACTGCAGAAACATCCTTGGCTCTTTGAGAAAAATCTACAATTCCTACAGCTGAATTATGGAGCCAGTGGTGATTTCTTTCATCCACCACTTACAAAAATAAGAAAAGTCAAACTTTCATGGGTGAAAAGAAGGGTATTTAGTTATTTTCTGAATATGATTATTTTATCCTTAAATGTCTAAGTACAATAAATGCTCTTTACTTTTCCACAGAGATCTGGTATACATCACTGCAAAGGGGGTTAATGAGAATGGTACATCATCACATGGAAAAGAGCAATAGCAAATGATGTGAGTAGTTCTGTCAGTGGAAGTGTGTTTTGAATGCATATTCTTTAATATTTATAATTGCAGTCTATTTTACCCCAGTTGTTGGCAAACATTAAGTTGTTAGACATATGAAAGGTTTTCATATCATGATACATATGAAAACTAAAGTAAATTTCCATAACTCCATTAAGTAAATACATTTAGTAGCAAAAAGGCAGAGCCCATGCAGCACAGTTTTACCTTCCTGTAGGCCTCTCCTTCCACTGTTAACCCCTAGGACACATGTGCACATTTGGATTTATTTTTCTATTTCTGAAAGTACTGATATTTTTTTGTATATTTGGCCTGAGTTTCACCAATATTCATGGGTATTAATTTGAATCAAAAACCGAAAGCACAAGATGACATGCATTCAGGAGTCAAGAACAACTGAGAGAAAAAGGTCACAAAAATGCATTTTACAACATCATGTAATTCCTTAGATACATAAAGCTAATGAATCTCCATACATGTGATGGGGTTCTCAGGGGTTCAGAGGTCAAATCTTCAATGATGTGCTAGTGGATCAAACACATCCTTTTCCAACAGCAAAAATCCATCCTAAGAGGTGAAAGGAGCTTCGAGCATATACACACTTATAGTTTATGTGCATAAGGAAGAAAAATATTCTATCAATGCAGCTAAAATTCATCCTCTAGTGTAAGAAACTCAGATTTGTGAATGTAAGTTTTGAGATACATGAGAAACCATGCAGAAGAGTTTCCCTACTGGTGGGGCATTTAGAGTGTGGGCTTTGGGCAGAGGAGACACAGGATGACAAGGACATTTTTATTGTTGAGCTTTCTATACATTTTGGGTTTTGAACTTACTGCATGTATTACGTATACAAGAAATGAAAATTTCCCTCAAATGCCTTGACCATTTGGTATTCAATGTCTAAGAGACTATTTGCCATTTAAAAAAAAGTACTTCTTGCCCTGGCTGGTATGGCTCAGTGGACTGTGTGCTGGCCTGTGAACCAAAGGGTTGCCGGTTCTATTCCCAGTGAGGACACAGACCTGGGTTGTGAGCTTAGTCCCCAGTAGGGGGTGTACAAGAGGCAACCACACATTGATATTTCTCTCCCTTTCTCCCTCCTTTCCCCCTCTCTAAAAATAAATAAATAAAATCTTTAAAAAAAATTACTTCTTTACAATAATAGTTAAATAAATCTGGAGGTAACTTTTTTTGTTAAATTGAGTTTTCAGAATTACTTTACAGAATACAATTACATGTATTTTAGTTAGCAGATGTCCTTCACAAAACTTACCATTATTTTGAAAGTGAGATAATTTTAGAAGTATAATAAAAAAGCATTGAATCTGAATTTCTCAATAACCATGTAATGAGATTTAAATTTTGAATGGCATAGGCAGTTTCTGAACATTATTAATTCGGTTCCACTGCACATTTCTTCTACTTGCAAATAGCTTCAATTTTGCACATAACCATTATGTGTACACTTCAAACATGAAAGCTGGAATCATATAGACAGCCTACAAAATATACAAGAATAGAAAAGCATGCAATGCATGGACTTTTGGTTTGTTGCATCATCACTTTGATAACCACTAGACATCCTGGGAAAAAAAAAAAGACTAGACATCATGAAAAAATAAATGAGCAATGATTAGTTATAATTTCTAAGTTTGACATGATTTATAGATACTTACCTTGTAAATCTAATGCTACCACAGCAGTATCATCTTCTAATCCTTCAATCACCTCACACTTGTATTTCCCATAATCCTCCAGGGTGAGGTCTGTGATCACCAGAGAAGCATCATTTTCACTTCCCCCCTTCAGAAACACTCTACCCTGGTAGCCTGCATAGGCTTTCTTGTGGTATCCCATGGAAACAAAAACATCCACTTCCTTAAGGTAATCTGAAGTTAGCTTGGTCCACTTAATTCGGATTTTGTGGGTTCCTGAACCAAATGCTGTAGGGTCTCGAAAAAATGTGCACGGCAGTGTAACATTGCCACCTCTGTGAGAGAACACCTTGGCTTGTTCTGCTTCCACACGGAGATGGGGGCCATTTTCTGCTATAATTAAAAAAAAGAAAAGAAAGAGAAGAACCATTACTATGCTTTTAGACATTTCTCTGAAGTGAAATATGCTCCCTCTACAGGGTATCTGATGAATGGTAGCATTGGGTGATAAGGTTCTCTGCATTGTTTGAGAGTAGTCCCTTTTGAACCAGGGTGGAAAGGTACCCCTAACACTTATAGGGCATCTGGAAGGTAGCCATGTCTTTTGAACCATTGAAAAGAGGAAGAATGTGCATTAGCATTAAGAAATATTGCATATAAAACTCCATAGTCATCTGGAGTTTGATGATTTCATAATAAATGTTATTTTTTACATTTAAATGTCAAATGTATAGAAACAAGACCAAGAAAAATGATAAAGTGCCATGAGTATTTCATTAATATAAACTAAAAAATTTGTAGATAAACTTTCCTCTTCCTAGGTGAGCTTTCCAATATAGTAAATCTGTACTGTATTTATAGAAAAAGTATAAAACAACATGATCAACTTTTATTACACTTCTGGCCAAAGAACTTAGAATAGTCTCACCTTCATGGCCTCTATTCAAATATATACCTGTAATTAAAATGCCATTCTGGAGTATTTTAAGCAACATGCATTTCTTAGTTTTTACAAAAGGCCAGACATCACAAAGATATTTTAGTGAATGCTTTATAAAACCTCCAGACTTTAAAATATATTCCTTAAAACCTGAATGTTAAAAGTGTATCCAAAGTCATACTTATTTTCTGACTAGCCAAATAATTACTTCTTTATTTTCTTAAATCGCCTTCTATTCCCTCTCTCTTTGCTTCCTGCCATTTCTTATTTAACAGTTATCACAGCCACCTTTCCCTTCCTTGCCCTTTTGTTTTCCTCTGCCAAGGACTTTATCGCCTTCCAGAGAGTACCGCAGCATTCCAAGCTTGCCAAGTCAGCAGGGCTGCGGTTCTCCAGAGAGCCAGTGGTTATTTTCAGATCTTGGCTTTCTCTGGGGTTTCCCTTGGTTAGCTCATTGTGCCTTTGACCTTGACAAGGTCTCTTGAGGATGTGCAAGATTTGAAAATGAGAAAGTGATATAAGGACTCCTGGACACACACACAACTTCTCATCTATACACAGCTTTCAAAAGCTTCCAAAAACCTGCCTTTCCTCTAGCTCTTCTGCCATAGGCAGGTAGGTACTGAGTACACCTTGGACATGAATCATTTAAGATACACAAGACACTATGAGTTGTAGCCTCTTACCTCCAGACAGATCTAAAACTTAGCTATTTAGTGGCATACATAGGATTCAGATTTAAAAATAAAAAGTGTACAAAAATAGATACAGTGGTTCTACTTTTATGATATAGCAATCAAAATGATGCAATATTGAAAAATAAAATAAATTCCATGTATAGGTTGGCCCCAACCCTCAGAAACAGAAAAGTTTAACAGTTCTATCAATGCCCCCACTTTGGGGAGAGAGAAAGAGAGAGAGGGAGAGAGAAAATATAATGGCTTAATTAAAGTGAATCCAGCTAATTAAGCATTTCCTTTAGATTTTATTTTTAGGACCACCAAATTATAAAAGATGAAAGGTAATCTATCCAACTCTACCCTACATATGATTGTCCCCTACAATATCCCCAATGACTGCATACAAGTTATACCTAAGTATCTCTAGTGTTTTCTTTCCTGGAGGAGAAAATGAGCTGTTGACTAAGTTTGTTGAGTTATGGGTGAGGGTCGTAGGGAACATCTCCTCCTTCCTTGGCAGGACGACTAGGAGCTGGGTCTTCTCCTGCTGGAACTAGAGTTTAGACATGACACAAAACTATAAGAGGTTGCAGTTTCATGTTCCTTTTAGGCTTTTTAAAGTCAAAACTAATGTCCAAATGCACTGGGATATGGGTTATCACAGTGGTTAGGAGCAAGGCCTTTAATGTGAGAGACCTTGTTCTAACTTGACCTCCCTAATTTACTGGCTTTGTAGCCTTGAGCAAGTTGTGCAACTTCTAAACCCCAATTCTGTTATACGCGAATTAGGGGTAGTAGTACCTACTATACGGAATTGACTGTTTTATTGTTTTATTTATTTATTCTTTATTGTTTTTCAAGCACAGTTTTCTGCCTTTTCCCCTCCCACTCCCCACCACTCCTGGAGTTGACTTAATAGACACATAAAACACTGAAAATGATGGCAGACTCAAAGTAAGCGTCCATTCACTATTAACTGTTCCTACTGCATAGATTTTCCACAGTATTTCTCAAATATAACACTGCCTTATACTGAGCTTAATATTGGCATATATTAACCTTCCATGGTTTCACTTAATTATAAAGTTTTGAACTCTGTGGAGTAAAAAAGTACATAAAATGCCACCTATGTTGTACAGGAAACATGGAAATGATTGTATGGTTGGGCGTAATCATAAGGTGTTCCAGAATGAACACAAGAGCTGAGTGTTTCATAAATTAAAGAGTTAAAGCAAAGATCAAAACTCTTGTGCAAAGGACTGAGACTTCTAATTTTTCCTTGTGGTTAACTCTAAATCATCTTGTAGTACTTTAGAAGTGTAAGCTTATGGTTTTTTTAAGGTACTATTTACTTTTACTCCAGCATTGTGAGTAGATGATGACTTATGTGGCATAATGTCGAGAAGGGAGCAGACACCAAAAATCCAGTCTTTCCACAAAATAACGTTTTGTGCAAGCCTGCCAGAGTGTATAAATTTCTACCATTTTATTTTTATTTTGGGGGACCGGGTGTTGAGCTAATAGATGACAGAAGTCCCTGACTGAAATTCAAAAAATCCTGAGAAAGATGTGTAATGTGTAACGCATTTAGTGACAGAGAGCCATTAATCATTAACCTGAATCTCTAATGTGGCCTGCTGAGAACACTGCATTCTGTTTGCTTGTTTTCATAGCAGATCCACAGTGCAGATTATAGAGCACTGAACACTGATGGGGAGTGGCCTGCTGAAGAACAGGTAAGATGTAGGCATGAGCACTGCTCAGTGAGTCAGGAGCTCTGGCTTCTATTGCAGGTTCTACCAGAACTTAGCCATTTCAGCAACAGGTCTGTCATGAGAACATTGAGTGTAAGAGTTTAAGATTATTAAAGAAAAATTTTTTAATTTAAATTTTTAAATCCTTACCCAAGAACGTGCTCACTGATTTTAGAGAGAGGGGGAGAGACAGAGAGAGAGAGGGAGAGAAACTCTGACTCCAAGAAACAGTGATTGGTTGCCTCACACCATGACTGGGGACAAACCCACAAGCCAGGCTCATACCCTGACTGGCAATCAAAACTGCAACCTTTCGATTTATTGGATGATGCTCCAGCCAACTGAGCCACACCAGCTACAGAGAGTTTAAGATTCTTATCAGACTCACTGTGGAAGGTTGTCCTGCTAGGGATCAACCAGGAAATACACTAAGCTGGAGAGGAAGAGGGAAGGCACAAAGAGTAGAAAAGGGAACGGAGAGTGCCGAAAGCAAACTTTGCACTGTCTTGTCCAGTAGAAGTCTTGCATCTGATCATTGGACACAAAAACCTGGATTTGAAATTTATGCTTAAATCAAAATTGTTTGATTGACACTCGGTTGCAAAGCAAATAAAATAGAAAAGATAAAAATAAACTTTGGTAGTAAGAATGAGTAGTGCTTGTTTTCCTTTTAAAATGCAAAAAAAAAATTTAATAAAACTAGGCAGCATACATATACTCATTTGGAGGGTGAAATTTTTTAAGTTCAATTTTTAAGTTGCAGAAACTTCATATTTCTATTAATGAGTTTCAATGACAGTGACTTGAAAGATTTGATGCCCTTCATGGACCACAGTTGTCTCCAGGGGAAACAGCAGGGTCTTGTTATTATTTTACAAGTTCTGCTGTGAAATCCAGGACGTTGTTCAATTTCACCAAATTATAAAAGCAATGACATGACCAAATAAGTGACCTTTATATTGCCATATAATTTAGATGCTGTCTTTTAAACAATAGAGCAAAAACAATTAGTTACAGAAAAACATTTAGAAACATGATATTGGACTATTTATTACCTATTGTTCTTAGTTCTATTAAAATGTAACACCCCCTTTTTTATTCTGCCCATTCTTTGTCGAGAAATGCACAGGTAACAGAAAAAGAAGAGAAGGTGCTACAGATCCAAGTTTTCTTTTCAAAATACACTACCGATTGTGCACATAGCCAGTCTTGTCTGCTTACTTGCTCACTGGCATGTAGGTGAAGTAGCCTACAGACTTTTGAACTTTTTAGGTCAATAACATGTAAACAGAAAAACAAAGAATTGGGGAATATAACATGGCTAAATCAGGTACTAAACTAGGACATTAAAAATGCTCTCCTTTACCACCATCTGAATTTTTGATTGTGATAAAATATACATAACATAAAGTTTGCCATTTTAACCATTTGTAAGTGTACAATGCAATGGCGTTAATTACTTTCACCATGTTGTTCAACCACTAGCATTACCTATTTCCAAAACTTTTCATCACACCTAACAGAAAGCTATTTCTCCTGCTATTCCAAACTGGGAGGATGAGACTCAACTGTTAGCTCCATGGTGAGTCATTTGAAAAAATCGCACTGGTTTTAAAAATAGTTCCTTGTTTCTCTGACATCTGTTATCACTGTGGTGGGTTTGGGTGTGTAAGACTAACACTTTGAAAGCTGTTACTTTCACTAGGGTAGCCAAACCTGCCTGAGGATGAGCAGCCAAAAGGGATTTGTGTCCTTATTGCTGTGCTTTCATTGTCTACTGGAAATAGTCACTCTGCCTTCCCCGCCACGTCTTGTTCACAGGGTTCCTCCCTCAGCAACATCGCACCTGGCATGCGCAGTGTCTGCGACCACAATGGACTGTGCTGTGCTGCCTAGGGCCTGCACTCGCTGTAGCGGTAGGCATGGATACCTGCTACTTGCCTCATACAGTTACACAGATCTAAAATGAGAACACTTTATAACAAATTAAATACACATACTAAAGGCTATTTAAAAGGAAGTATAATTTAAGCATTGGTCTCTCATCGTACCTTACATATTCCATTTGAGTAGGGTGATTTAGAAAAAATGAAAAAAATGCAGTATCTTACTCATTAAACTTTAACTGTTTATTTTGTTTCTCTCAGCTTGGAACGAATGTAATTTTTCATGAAGCTGCTCACCTGGAGTCAGAAGCTCCCATCATTTGGTTATAATTCTGACGTGTCTGGTCAGCTTTTCATCAGAAACTTTATGAGGGTCCTCCTTCCGGACCCTACTACCTTCCGACCCCCACCTTCCATCCAGCCTTTAAGCTCCTGTTGTAGAGTTGATGACTTTTAATTTGTCTGAGGCAGAGCTTTCATTTCTTCCCTAGATATCCCCGTATACAAAGGACCCCGAGCTTCTCTATGACTCAGTGCCTCAGGAAGGGCAGACCTGAAGAGGGCAGGAGAGGAGTTTTAATGAGGATCCATTTTGCCCTCTGCTCTCACCTACTTGTTTTGAGTTTGGAACCCTCTTGGATTTGTCACTAGCCCATCTTTGCTTCATCTGAAGTTCAAACTCTGCCCTAAGAGTATGTCATGCTTCTTATCATTTGCATAACTCAAAAGAAATATGTATACATGCATAAACTATATCCGAAAGGATTTGCAAGAAACTAATGACCTTCGTAGCCTGTAGAAAGCTGAGGTAGATGTCTGGGTGTGGGAATTTTGGGGGACTTTCACTGTGTATACTTGCATATTTAAAAATTTTTAAACCATGTGAATGTATCGCCTATGTACAAACTAAATAAAATAGTAGGAAAATAAATTAAATAGTTGAGGGAATTTAACTAACAAATAAATAAACCAAAAAACCTAAGGTTTTCTAGAGCATCTCCAGAAAATATGCTAAGGAGCTCTTAGCCAAGATTGTAATCTCATAGACTATTCCTTAAAGATACTGTTGCCAAGTGTCCTGACTGGTGTCTAGTTTTGAACTACAAAGGGAAAAAAGCCAATGCTGAAAACGGGGTAAGTGAAGACTGCTCTTCGCTGTCAAGTGCTCAGTGCCGGTTTCCACCACCCGTGACCCTGCCTTGTGGTCTCAGTTCACTCCTCTCATCCACCCCGCTCCCTACCCCCCTGCCTTCTCTCTAACCTTTGTAGAGTGTTTGTGCCCTGCTACTTCCTATCAATCTATAGCTGAATCAAATTGCCTAGAATTGTGCTTTTACAATTTCTTTGCAGCATCTTCTTAGGTAGTGCCTTCAGCTAAACTGTTTCTCTAATAGGAAACTATCCAGCACCAAAATATAATATTGTTTTGGATGGTGCTGACAATGAATGCATACCATGTTATTATATGCAAATTTCAGAGTAAAAACCGAAGAACAAATGTTATTACTATATTTTACAACCTAGAGGTTGAACTCTGGCAATACATATTGAAAAAAATGTCTGGAGGTGTGGAACTTTTCTCCCCAAAGGATATTTTAGACAAAACTTTGCCAAATAAATCTGAAAAAAGGTGAGCTTCTCTGATTGAAATGTGCATCAAGAGCCCCCTCTAATAGCCCTAGGGGGAATCAACTGAACCCAGCTTAATAAAGAACCATTCTGAGATGTAAAGCTGAAACTGTTAATATCCTGAAAAAAACTCTGTCTTCTTAATTCTCTTTTTTCATCCTTTTCTACCAGGAAGAAGTATGATGAAGGAATTGAGTTCTGTTCTGCTGATTAAGCTCTTTGTGGGCTTTGAATCTTCCCACATTCATTATTACTTCATCTATTTTTTCAACTATGAGTGTTTATTGGTTAAGTAAATGTTCTATGCGCCTCATATTGTATCACTAAACCTCTCTGTACCTCAGTTCCCTCATCAGCAAAACAGAGCTGAGTCACCTCTTTCCCAGGGTCCTGGTGAGATTAAGTGAGGTAACTTGTTGCAGAGTTCGTCCTGCCTTACATCCCGGTGAGTGCCTGGAAAAGCTGGCTCTTACTAACAAACAGCTACTGAGCTCCGCAAATGTGCCAGGTATGCAGCAGCTTCTGTCTTCCACATCGCCTTCTTTCCTGTGCTCCTTTACAGGCAGTTCCTAAAATCTACTGGTTCCTGACAGATTCAAAACTCGTCAGCTTTTAATGATTCTCTTAATCCATTGGTTCTTATCAAAATAAGAGCATTTCAGGACCACCACCTGAGAAGCCTTTCAAGAAAATCTGTTTATGTCTATATAACCCAATTGCTTTCTGCCACCTCCTCAGTTCCCTCAGGGGGTCCAGACAATCACCATTCAGGGATAGTGTATAATGAGTTTTTTGCAGCTGCCAACCCACCCCCACCTCACCAACTCCTCTAAAGAATCCCTATGGTGGCCTATAGGAAAAATTTCTCTGAGGTCCAAGACCAAACTTTTTTTTCATTGTGACTTGATTTCTTCTGGAACACAATTATAGTCATTGGAATAAAATGGTCAGTTTACCCAGTGCTTCCCTTAAAAGTTTCTAAGAAAAGGTGTAGATGAGGCTATATGGGTCCTGTGTGAGTTAGGAGCACAAGAACTAGTCTGCCTGAGTTTAAATCTCAACTTTACCTCTCAGTAACCATAGGACCTGAGGCAAGCTACTGAACCTCCCTCAATTTCAGTGAGGACAGCCACCTTCATAGAGAGAGTGCTGTGGGGAAGACTAGGTGAGATGACTCAGGCAGTATACTTTCTACTGTGTATCATACACAGTAATATTAATATCATTGCTGCTGGTGAGTCCAACACAACTGGTCCCAGAACTAGAGATGATCTTAGTATTTTTGTCAACTCAGACTTGACTTGTCTGCTCTGAATTTCAGAATTTAAATTTTTCTGTGTTATCAAAGATTTATGGAGAAGGAAATAAATTTAATTCTTATTATTTTAGATTTAGAATAAAGCAAATTGGTTATCACAGGTATAGAGAGATTAATGAATGCATTACAGGAAAGTAAACTGGAAAATAAAATAGAATATTTCACTAATAGTGAATGACATTCTTAATATAAACATACTATGCAGGATTTTAACTGTAATGGAGACTTGTTTCTAGAGGTATGGGGAAATCAAAGCATTAGCATGAGTCATTCTTTTTCATTAGGCTGTAATTAACCACACAGTCCTTAATTATTGGAAATGTCTTTATGTGGTAGAGGGGTAGATCGCTAATTTACTTATCTCCACTCAGACCACTTCCACTTTGCGGTGAAGTACAAGGTCAAGTTATCGGTAATTTGCAGAAAGGACATGGTTGGTTTTATACTGATATGGTTAATGTCTTCACTTAGCATCAGACATCAAAATAATACTGTCACAGTCAATCCTGGAGGCAAAAAGGACCCTATTATCCATTATTTAATAAACAATTATGAATTGACAGCATTCAATGTGTCAAGTATTAAGTTTCGTGCTGAAAACAAAATGAAAGGTAAGTCAAACACACCCAGGTGTGCAAGGCTGTAGGAGTGGGGAGGACACTGCAGTCCTGAGAACACTGGGAATGAGAAGGACACACCCCCATTCCAAAGCAGGAACCGCCTCCCACTGATGTTGTCCAATGGGAATGCAGGCTGAAGAATAGCACATCTTTGGATTTTTCAAGACACTAGAAATGCAGATTTTAATGCAAAAATCCCCTATTTTAAGATGTTTGCAAATAACTTAGATGTAAAAAAAATATGAGAAAAAAATGGCCACACTTCAATGATGAGAAGTCAGACTCGGGAATCATTTGCATCTGGGAACCTGTGCCTCCTCCTTTCCACACCTGTTGGTGCTGAGGATCTCCAAATCTCAGGCCAGGGTTGGCTCCTTGCCCCATCTGCATTGCCTTCTTTCTCAGGTGACCTCCTCTAGTCCCCTGGCTATAAATACCACTATGTGCTGATGATTCCAAAACTTCCTCGCACTACACTGTTTTCCTGGACATGAAACTTAGTAAATCCAACTACCTGCCAGTCATACACTGGGCATCAAATAGTTAACTGGAGTCCCCCCGGACCCAGCCCTGCCCAAATCTGTTCTCCCAATCTTCCTCAATTTAGTTTCTGTTTCCATCATGTATGCATTTGTTCAAGCCCAAATCTAGGGTGTGTGTTTACTGTGTTTCTTCCCCCTGTTCTCTACATCCAAGTGCTGCTGTCTCTACCTCCATTTCCCCTCAGCTGGATCATCTTCATCTGCTACCATCCTGGTCTACGGCACTGTGATTTCTCACCCAACTACCTCAAGACCCCCCTAAAATTCCCCTTGCCTTTACCCACTTGGCCCACCATAATCCACTGTTCACTGTGGTTTTTTGTACATGTAAATCATACCACATTGTCCCCTTGCTCTAAACCTTCTAATCATTTTCAGAATAGAATCTGAACTCTGTACTCTAAACCAAACACAAAGTACTAGGGTCTCACTCTGGCCTAATTTTCCAGTCTCATCTTGAACCACACCCTGTCCAATGCCAGGCTGCGGCTCCTTCAGCTTCCTTCTGGTTTGCAAACATGTTTATTCCCATCTCAGAGGATTCTTCCCCTTTCTACCTGCAATGCTCTACCCCTGACTTTCGATGTGACTGCTCCTGCTCCGTGTCTACATCTCAGCTAGGTTCATCCCACAACCGCCGCGGGGCTCTCTCACAGCATTTTCCCCTTAAAACACTTGTGCATTTATTGTTTATATGTTCATTTATTTTTATTTATTCAATTATGTATGCAGGCCAAATAAATAGTGGTAAGAGGCTGAAGCTCAAGAAGCTTGGTTTCGGAGTATACTTTGTCTCCAATGTATTGGGCAGTCCGTAAAAATGGTTACTTTATCTGTTAAAATTACTTTGTCCTTTAAAATTAGGTTTCTGTTTACATGGAGCTGTCTCAATGAAGTATTGACATCTAATTAACTTTTTTAGTATTTTAAGCTAATTAAGACAGTATGATAAAAGAAAAAGCGAAGAGAAGACACACAAATAATCATATGCAGATTTTGGAGATTTAAACCCTGTCAGCTTACAAGAAAGAAAGAATTGACAAAAAAAATACCTGGAATTTGATCCTGGACTTATTTAATGAACATGTATTGATCACCTACTATGTGCCAGATACTGATTTAGGTGGCTGGGATACATCAGCTATCCCTGCCCTGGTGAGGCAGACCTATGTTCTTGTGGCAGAGATGGACAAAAACAATTACTTAAAAATAAAGGCGACAGCCAGTTCTACAGAGAAAAAGAAACAAAGATGTGGGAGAACTCGAGTCCAGGAAAAGGGGAGAGTGCAGTAGTCAGGCAAAATTCCTTAAGCTGAGAAATAAGCCCCAATTGGAGGAAGGGGAGGGGATTAGCTGAGGGAAACTGTTCCTCATTAGCCATGCAACCTGGGGCAAGGAACAAAATCTCTGGGTCTTGATTTCTTCATTTGTACAATGGCATATTGATCTAGATGTTGTACACTAAAGCCGTTTTAAGTTCCTAAATTCTGTAAACCGGGGTGTCCAACCCGTGGACTTTTTGCTCATCAGTTTTCGTTAGTGTTTGTGTATTTAATGTATGGCCCAACACAACTCTTTTTCTTCCAGCATGGCCCAGAGACACCAGAAGTTTGGACAGCCCTGCTGTAAACTATGGTTTAGCTTTTGTCAGTGTTAGAATGAATGTAGTCATTGAATTAGTGTTCATTAAGCCTGTGCGAAGTGTCATTGTGTTGCTAAATGCTACAGATGCCACGGGATTTAAGACATGCTCATTATGATAGCAATAATTTGGAGGTATCCCATTATACTCATTCATTTATTTAACAAACTACATATTACATATTACTAAAATACATATTAAACACCTACTATGTGCTAGGCACTGCTATACAGCTGCAGTGTTACAATATTGACAATCTGGTGAGGAAAGAGAGCCATTTTAGCAGAAAGTAAGGCATTCTAACCTGGAACAGAGGAGTAGGCTGAAATGCACACAACAGAGAAATTAACCCATTGGGTGGGGAGTGCCCACTTCTGCCAGGGATTCTAGACATGTATTCTTTTTTCTACCCATAGAGATGTACTTCTGACATTTCTTTCTTTAAAAAAATTATTGTTTTGTCTTTGAGAAAGTGACAGTAAATCTTACTTATTAAATAGAATGGAACAATTTTTCTATTACTCTTATTTTTTTTAATTTAAAAGAATAACATTTAGCTTATCCGTGTTCACCTTGTAAGCATATTAGAGGAAAACTACTTAAATTTGGAAAGCTTCTATTTTTTACAAGGAAAGTAAAAGTATCAGGTCATGTTTAATACTATTGGGGAATTCTAAATTGTGAAACTAAAGAGAACAATGAAGGCAATTTATAAAATGTTTACTTCATTAGAACTACGATTCTGTTAACAAATACATTTGAGAAGCATGAGCTTTTCCACCAGCCTTTGCATGTCCTTTCCCAGGTCAGCGAGGAAGTAACAAACATGACAACAATAACCGCCTTCTACTGGAAGCCAATTGTGTGCCAGGCTCAGTAGTAAGCCCTTATCCAAATAGTATCTAATGTAATTCTTACGAAGTTCTGTGGAATAAACCGAGACTACGCTCAATTTTACAGATGAGGGAACTAAGACTTGAAGAGATTAATTGCCTATGTCCAAAGCCAGTAAGTGGCAATGGGGGAAAAACTCTCGAACTTGTCTTCAGAAGACTTGCACTTGAACACCAGAGACAGGAAGTATTGGTTCTATACCCTGAATAAGGTCAAGCAGTTACATATTTAGTATAATTTTTACTATTTTGCTTTTTACATTGCTTAATGAGCAAATGGTCATATAATTTCTCTGCTATCTATGTAAATGTGTTCTTAAACATTGTGTTTTTTTAAAAAGTGTATCCATTATCTCTGAACCTCTACATGTAATTAAAAGTCTACAGAAAGAAATTTTGAACCTGATCCAAATATTTTTAAAAATACACTTTTGTGTGACTTGGTACTCCATATAAAATTCTTCCTAATGGTCTCAAGTTTCAAAGGATTCAGAAGCTGTTTGACTAGGCATATCATGAAACAAGAGATGTAATGCATCAGTTGAGAGTGTTATAAGACAGGATTAACAACAGCTCTCTCTTTCTGCATCTATATTTGAAGAAATTACTATCCCCTACATCGGGGACAGTATATGATATACAACCTAATATCTTAATTGAACATTTTAGCCTACTCAATGGACAAGTAAAGCTTGCTTGCTTATGTAACCAAATTGCTTCAATAATATAATTAAAAAATAAATTAGTACATGTGCATTTTTTATCTAAGATTGTGTCCTCATGGGAAGTCAGGAGAGTTTTCTTTTTTATAATTGGAAAAATGCTTTTCACCAGAAACCCTTTGCACAGGGATCGACATTCACATTTTCTTTCCCACTAATCTCACTTGAAAAAAAAAAAGAACATATTAAATGTTTCTGTGCCCATATATCTATAGACACTCCCACAACAAAACTGTGAGGAAGCCTTCAGAAAAATAATCAGGTAACTCCTGCATGAGACTCAAGATCACACTCTCAAAGAGCTGAGCGCCGAATCAAGGCAGCTGAGGAGAATTTGAGAGTCCTGTGCACATTTTCCTGGGGTTCTTTAGGCCTGCGAATTTAAGAGTATAAGCGTAGAGATTTAATGAAAAGTGGGAGGTAGAAATGGTGTTTTTGCAGTGATGTGAATTTTGAACAATTTTCTATCACTGAGGGAAGCTTGTATTGCTTATCAGTACAATTCAGGAACTTGAAAGTCAAATTTACTAAATCACCTGACTGCGAAATTCTTACAAAATTTTATGAGGGTTTCAGCTTCTTTAAATTCCTTCTGGGCCATGCTTGATAAACAAAAGTTTAAATACAGGAAAATAATCTTATTTAAAGTAAGTAATGCTGGTTATCTGCATTAGTGATTACTATGTTGTGTGGTTTATTTTTGCATATGAAAGACAACGGAAATTACGTCAGGCCACCTGGAAGTGTTTCTATGAAGGACTGGAGAATGTGATTGTTCAACCTAAATGCTGTCATAAAGGGAAACGAAAACTTTTTATTAGCTGAAAAGTAACAAGAACAGGTATTTGGAGCAATTTTAAAATAAATTACGATTTGTGGACCTAGCCAGCATCATAACCCTGATCCAAATCCCATTTCAGTATTAACTTCCTTAAGCAAAATGCTGGCCTTGTGGTTTTATTACTTGAAAGCTATGAGCAACTTTCTAAGAATATCAATTTACAATTAAAATGAAGTGAACTACCGAGTTATGTTTTTTCAAAAGCTAGATAGTGTATGCAGATATTCTGGGTAATTCTGATACCTCATGCCAGAAATTCCTTCACACTCTACTCCAACAGAGTATAAGGAAAAGGAAAGGCTGGAGCCATAGAAGTTTTCCCTGTTCACAAAACTTCAGTCTGACTTAAAGGCTCTCCAAGAGTAATTTTTAAAATCTTAATACACTTCCAAAACAATATTTTCATACTTTGGGTGCAATTTAGACTAAATGGTTGTACATAGTTCATGATATAACAGGTATTTGTTTAATAATAACTTGAAACCACAGCTAACGTTTATTTTAAATCAGCTTTAAAACTGCTATCCTTAACAATGAGTAAGCATTAACCTTTTGGCTGAATTGAGTTCTGTGACTAGATGTTAAAAAGATGTTATTTCTCATCAGTAAAAGACCCATGGACATGGACAACAGTGTGGTGGCTGCTGCAGGAAGGGGGTTGCGATGAGTTTAAATAGAAAAAATACAATAAAGATCAAATTTAAAAAAGATATCTCCATGTGTAAATACAGTGTTTGGGAAACAGCTTTGATTCTTCTACTGTACACATTTAAAAACAGCTGAGTCAGCAGCTTGCACAGTAAAATTTATGATTGTATAATTCCTTTTCATGGTCCAACAGTGAAAAACACGAAGTGGTTGGAAGCAAAAAGAGCTGAGAGAGATGTGTCTAAAACAGCTAGCTTTCGTCAAATCAGAATTCTATTTGGGTAGTCATAATACATACAGGAAAATGCTTCTAGCCAGACTTACACTGTCATTTGACCTTCACAAGTCATACTTTTCAACAGTGGATGCAGTTTTCTGAGACTACACTTTTGACCTTGAAGATATAACTTGATGTTTCATATCTCTTAGCAAACTTATAATGCCTCTGGTCCCCAGACTGAGCTCAGCTAAAATTAATAGCATCATATGTTTAAAGTGTTAAACTATGTAATACTTCTTTTAATTATTTAGCACACAAGGGCAAAGAGAGAAGCTAAGGCTCCTTCAGAACTATCTTTTCCTAATTGCGTTAAGTCTCTTAGCTTTCCTAGTACAGGATGTCCCTCATCCGAGGCTGGGACTGAGCAAAACGCTGCATTGTACTGCAGCCCCAAATCTTGCTACAGCTCTAAGGCTTAGGAATCAGCTGAGCTGAAATGACATATGCAGAGGCACTGTGTTGGTCTATTGGAACTAAATATTTACCAAAGGAGGTTATAACGGGGTAGGTTACTTTTTCCTCAGCCTTAGCTTGTCTGACTTTTATTTTCACATTGTTTTTCCTAAGATGATTACTTTAACAGCATGACCTTACATTGTAAATTTTACTTCCTATTTCTCCCCTCAACCCCGCCCCCATTGCCTTGTATTTAAATAAACTTTAAGCCCTTTGTTCTACTTAAAAGATATCAACTGTACTAAAAAGCCTTGAGTAATTGCATTAGCTCCCTGTAGTGGGACATTCATAAGCCATTCCACTTTAATTGTCCCCAATTCTTAACTCTACTGTAATGCTATAGCATTCAAAAACCAGGGAGCATGTTCACCAATTAGCAGAAAGGACAAGAGAGAGTCAATGCAGCAGAACTAAAATGAAGAAACACTAACCAAGCATCTCAACTCTAAGTAACTCGAAATTCATTTAACTTTCATAAGAGAACCTGTGTTTTCTTACCTTGGATGTGAATAACTCTGCCATGATCTAGGGTATAGTTGTCTGAAGGATGATCAGCCCAGCAGACTGAAATCAGCACCAGAAGAAGTAGGCTCTTCATCTTTATAGCCCAAGACTCTTCTTCACTGTGAGAGCATCACATACAAAGAGGCTTGTGAGATTTGGAACCCTTTGGAGTGTTGCACTGCACAACTTATTACCGCCTTATCATCATAGAATGGGTCTGTAAAAATATTTAACCCAATCTGTTCAGAAAGTTTTTGTAGCTGTCTTTGGGAGCTGAAGACTGCAGCTTTGAACAATTTCAGTTTCGTTTATGTAGCCAGAGTCCAAATAGTGTTTAACTCTATCTTTGCAGAATTGTAAAATTTAAGATAGTACAGTTTTGATAACAGAGTTATAGCAAGGTGCAAAGACATGTGGCAAGGATATAATAGAGTTTTAAAACAATGTTTAAATATCTTAATTTGAAGTATAAGATAATTGCACAAATTTCATGTATCTATATATGGATATTTATCAGCCAGTCTAATTAGGAACAGAATGTTAAACAAGGGCAAATAAAGAATATTTGCGTGAAAGTTAATATCATCATTCATTTTCCATGTGGCTTCCAAAGCAGCTTAGATTTGCTTGTTCTAAAAGGACAAATAAAAAGGACAAAAAAAAAAAAGACTGATTAAGCAGAAGCAGTACATTCATTACACATTCACTTACCATTTTAAACACTGCTTGGGTCTATGGTGAACAGTTGGAAATTATGGACAAACTAGGTTAGAGTTGTACCTGCTACCACTGCAGTCATCCTGATTGATTTTTCATTCATTTCCACCTGGAATGCTGACGCACCAACTTTGAGTGCCAGGTAGGGTCTCTGCAGTCAGCAGAGCCACGCCGCAGGGAAAGTCCCTGCCAGCCTCACAGTGCAATTAGGCAAATGAAGAGCTGAAACAGACGGTGAGGAGCAGCTCTGGTCCTAAGTGAGAGAGGCAGAGCCATCACTCGGCTGTCCTTTACTGCAAGACCGACCGATAAAAGGGGACAGCACCTACACCTCAAACTTCATCACTGGAAGGAGCAAAAAGTCATTCCAAGTGATTGATAGAAACCTTCTGACCTTTGCAGTTTCTGCCAAGCAAGGGTTTCAGTGTGGCTGCTCTGTTTCAATGTGGAATCTGAGGCAAATATTAACAAGGGCTTTCTTTTTCTCTCATGCACACAGCAGCCTTCACAATACTTGGCTATTTTTGAAACTGAAATTGCACAGTACTGGCTTCTCACACTAATTCGTTTTTTTCCAGGAAAGCCTGACTCCCTGGAATACTTATTAAAGAGCTCTGAGTCTGTTCCTGGAGGTCCTCGCCAGCCAGCCTCTATTCCAGAGCCGAACGCACTGTTTGCTCTATTCCTCAACATCCCCTGCGTCTCTCTGGGGACCACAACACCTGCCTGCACTCTTCTCCCCTCTAAACACTGGCAGTACTGTGATGCCTATGCCTTCAGTTTTTCATGTTTGCTTTAACCCTTTTCTTCTTCTTCATTATGCCACAGAAAGAAGATGGTGGATGAGCAAACAGAAACTTTTCCAAAAAATGAAGTGCCACCTTCAAAATTCTACCTGATACATTCATCATGTTTTCAGAAGTTCAGTACTGGCTTGTTCCTCTGGGGACTTTTTTGAGATGGTTATTTTTTGATGGTACTGACTTTTGGCCATGGAATACTCTTAACAAAGATTACCTGTTTTGATTCTAGAATATGCTTTGGGTGAACAAATATACTAAAGGTGATCATTTTGGAATTTAGAATACAATTGGGACAATTATATACATGAACATAAAATAATGGGTAAACCAGCACAAATTTATAATTCTCCTTTAGTTACAGACGAAACTATTAAAAATTATACCACAAAGGGTTCATTTCATTCAGTTAAGTTATTAATTCTCCAAGGACCCAATTACATATGCAAACATGGGGTTTAAATAACAATAATCATAGTAACTCTTTTTGACTGAATGTCTACTACTTGCCAAGTGTTATCCATGCTAAGCACTGTGCACATAATGGTTCATGCAATCTCTGCAATAGCACTGTGTGACAAATATTTCCAATTTTGCAGTTTCTTGCTGAAGGTCATGCATCTAGTAAGTGGCAAAGCTTGTATTTGCTTTCAAACAAAAGCAGCTTTGAGTTGTGCTTATATTTCCAAACAAAGAAACTTTTTGTTTGTTTTGTTGCCTTTTTAAATTTAGGCTTTTTAACTTGAACCTACTATGATCTTAAAACTCTGACTTGTGTTATACATAAATATAAGCTTTTTCCCCCAAGACTTACAAAAAAGAAGCCAGATGGCATTTTGCTTACCATGACTGCTCACCACCTTGTTTATGACACCACCCTGATGCCATGGACACTTCCTTGGTGGCTCGTGTGTGTACATACATGTGCACTCACACACACATCATCCTCAGTTTAAAAAAAAATGAGGACATTGCACGACTTTGTGGTCTGTGATTAGAATAGAGGCATCTTTTCTGTGAACATTTCCAAGGACCCCACTGCCATTAGCATGCTACAGGTAGGATAGAGTGGAAATCATCTTTGCCACATTGGCAACGTAACAACGGTCCCGCTAAAATATCTATAACTAGAAAAGTGAACTTTAAGGACACAATCTTCAGGTCTGTCAGCAAAGTACACATGGGGCACCACACACTAGACTGAGGTTCTTGAGGACAAGGGCTATGTTAGAGGTCTGTGCACCAGCCTTCAGAGAAAAAGGCTGCTGAATCTTGTTTACTTGCATTTTGTAATGATGTCTTCTCTGAATATCTAGGTGTGTTTGGCAAAAAAAATTAGTTTTTCATATGAGTAAGATTTAGGACATTTTGGGGACTTTCATCCCACCAGCTCTGAACCAGCCTCTTAATTCGATTACAACTCATACACCGACGATCTCTTTTTCGAACCTATCCAGCCTTGAGGCAGTGATGCCAAGGCCAACTTCACAATGAGTTCAAATAGAAATGTCCATATTCATAGTCAAAGACATGACGGACTGTAATGTTACAGTTCAGCTTTGGTGATAATTGAACCACTATTTGGAAGCAAGATACTTTTAACAACATAAAAGTCTAATAGTTTGATAGATAGAAATTAAGACATGTTGATTAATACCAACAGTCTAACACCAAGGTGGCCACCTGTTATTCCTTAAACACCTACTATTTAACATTATTATATTAGGCAATGGATAAATAAATCCAAGTGGAAGGCATCCACACAACTTTCTGTGCCTGCAGAGCTAATGTCATCTGTTTCTTCCACCTCTACTTGATGCTTGGCAATTGAAGTAGTGTGTTAGTAGACACCTATCAGAATGGTGAGGCCCCACCATGTGAAGGGAAGAGCTTGGAATCTGGGCAGTGTCCCCCAGAGCCCACACTCTCCGCCCCTCTACTGGTGTCCTGTGTACCCCAAGAGACATCACCAGCTCCCATAGCCAGCTCTCATGACTCCTTCAAGGCCTCGCTCACACAAGCTAGAACGCCTCCCCTCATCCCTCTCTCACCGGCACGTGGGTGTGTAGCACTGGTTGTAGCTCTGTTTGTGCCAGACATCTGTGAATTCAAGTCTGAATGCTCTCCTCACAGCGCGCCCAGCACCCAGCACCGTACTGTGTCCGGAGAGGAAGACTGAATGGAAAAGGGACCTGGGAAAGCCAGTTACATGGAATAAATAAACCAAAACTGAGGGGAGATTTTACTCCATTTAAAGATTACGTGTGTTGTTGTGTGGAGCATGATGAAGAGCTACTTTTTTCTCCATGGAGAGCATAATGACATAAACCTGTTTCAGCTTAGCACTTGACAATTAGTTTAAGAGTTATGAGAATCAATTTAGAGGTTTCTAGAACATTTTTTAAATTTTATTTTTTTTAATTGTTGTTCAAGCCAGCTATTTCTCCCCCACCACTCTCCCCAGCTCCCCTACCCCCACCACCTACCCTCAGTCCTACTCTCCTTTGGCTTTGTCCATGGGTCCTTTACACACGTTCCTTGACAACCCTTCCTCTTCATTCCCCTTATCTCCCTCCTCACTCCCCTCTGGTTATTGTGAGTTTGTTCTTTATCCCCATGTCTCTAGTTGTATTTGGTTTGCTTGTTTGTTTTTGAATGAACAAAGAAACCATAAAATCTCAAACCAAAGAATCTCTTTCGATGAAATTATTTTCAAATAGACTGAAACTTCTCTTTGATATTTTCTAAGTCTGGTCTATTTACAGTCAGAAGAGGGTTCATGATCAGTGTTTTCTAAAAGGTGGTCAGTAGTGCAGTGAAATGGATACAAAATGTAATTTTGTTATTGGGTTAAATTAACTCAATTTAAAAAATTGTTCTTATTTTTCTGAAGTTACTTTTCTTGCCGTTTTGCTATTAGAAAGACTTTTATTTTATAAAATTATAAATGTCGCCCTGGCTGGCGTAGCTCAGTGGATTGAGCGCGGGCTGCGAACCAGGCATCGCAGGTTCGATTCCCAGTCAGGGCACATGCCTAGGTTGCAGGCTGTGGCCCCCAGCAACCTCACATTGATGTCTCTCTCTCTCTCCATCCCTCCCTTCCCTCTCTAAAAATAAATAAATAAAATCTTAAAAAAAAAAAATATAAATGTTAGACTTTTCAAATTGTAGATTATTTTATCTTTACTTAACATTTTTAAATGTGTCATCAATTGTTTTGTTGTTGGTGGTGAGCTTTGTTTTCTGTTTTGGCTCTACATGTAGGAAAAATAGAGAAGTCAGGCCATTGACCCAAATGATGGGTGAAACACCTTAGACTAATAGTGTATTTGAATTGTTCAGTGTGTGCAGGTATAGTACATCTGGTTCTTTACTTAAGCCCCAGGACTCACTGCATATAATGGCGAAGAATGCAGAACTGCTTGGAATACACCCAGTGCTCAAGAGCGAAACCATAATTGAAAAAAAAAATCTTTGTTCAACTATACAACAGTATTTCTCCTCAGGGAGCAAGTTTGTATATACTTCAAGTGAACATAGCATTCTCCCTGTCACTTTTCATTGTTCTACCAAAGAACAAGCTATTGAAGAAACTGAAGGGCATTTGTGGTGTCCTGAATTAGATGTGCAGCCACAGACCTCTTGGTGACCTCCTAATCTGGCCCCGGGTCCTTGCCCTTGGCATGACCCTTTGGCAACCTGGTAAATGGAAAAAGTCCTAAATCAATAAGCAGAAAACATGAGTTCAACTCCATATCTCATCTCTACTATATCAAGTCTCAATTTCTCTACCTACAAAATAGTAATAATTATAACAACAATAACAATAATAATAAATTCTACAGTGAGAAGTGTTTTTGAAAAAGTATAAAAACTAGACAAACTATTGTTCTTGAGCTGGCATAACTTACCTTAAACCCAATGAATATTTATGGGTAAACACAAGAAAATGGGCACACTGAAGATATGGAGCACACTCACACTCAGGGGAGGTGAGTTCCACAAGTTCGCTGTGTGGAATGAGGCAGGGCTAAAACGAAGTATGGGTCCTGGAGCAGCAGCAGGAGCAGCACCAGGAAACTTGTTTGGGTAAGCAAATTCTTGGGTCCCACCCCACCTCTCCTGAATGGGAAACTGGGGTGGGACTCAGGCAGCGGTGTTTCACAAGCCCCGCCCTTCCTCCAGGTGAGTCTGACAGGCTCAAATTTAGGAACCACTGGTCTATGCCTTTAAGACTACCAGATGTTCTTCACTGCAGCTGGACTTCAGCGAGTCCGTGGCAGTAATGTTGGCCTGTGTTCATTTCCCTTCCCTAATTTTCCTTTTTTCTGCAGTGTGCATGTGTTTGTGTTTAGTGTTACATTAAAACACTAGAAAGTAATGTACATAACATGTTTGTGATTTGCCTAAAATATCAGGCAAATGGATACTTTTATAAGCTTTTCATAATGTTGCTATGTTTATAAAATTAAAAAGACAGAAAATTATGTGATTCAATTTGGAACAATTCTCATCCAAAAATGGTAACAATTTAAAATATATATTTGACATTAAAAAAGATTATTTACCATGATTTATTCTATGAATTTGAAAAGACTGTCATGTTACTAAAACAGTCTTAGATACTTCCTAAGAGAGCCTCTGGACTTTCGATGTCTGATTCTGAGGTTCCCGCAAAGCATCAGCTCTGGGCCCATTGCTCCTCTCTGAAAACAACGTGGTTTCCCTTACAGGCTCACTGTCAAAGGGTGGCACGTGGATGGGAATAGAGAGATAAATAGAAGAAGGCATAGGAGATATTAAGACAGGCACGTAAAGAGGAAGTAAAGGTCACTCGGAAATAAGAAGGGTGATAAAAAAGTAGCAAAGGGATAATAAAGGGAATATTGGCACATTGTCTCTGAGTTTGAGGAAATAAAAATGCAATAAGGAAATGAATATTGTATTTTGATTCTCAGGTCCAAGAATGTCTAAAGACGGCTTCCCTAGGAATAAGATTTGTAGTAAAGCCTACAGTTACTGCTGAAGGAAGATCTAAGTACACCTTAGCCACCTGTATGGAAACTGTTTAGGTTTAGAGCAAACCATTTTAAAATGACCATGGTGTTGTAGATGGTCCTACTATTCACTTGTGGTTTCTTTCCTAATTAAAAGTCTCAGCCTTGGCTGGTATGGCTCTGTGGATTGAGTGCCAGCCTGTGAACCAAAAGGTCACAGGTTTGATTCCCAGTCAGGACACATGTCTGGGTTGCTGGCCAGGTCCCCAGTTGAAGGTGTATGAGAGGCAACCAATTGATATATCTCTCACAGTGATATTTATCTCCCTCTTTTTCCCTATCTCTAAAAGTAAATAAATTAAAAAAAACACATTGTGTGGGTTTTTTAAAGAAATAAAACAAAAAGCCTCAGAAACCTGAACAAGGCATGGATTTATGCTGTGCAGATAAAACTTAAGAGGCTGAATCTAAGACCCTCATGGCTCTCAGAGTAGGCTGCATTTAAAAATTTATGAGTCATTTCTTTTTCTCTTCCTTTTCTGTATTTTGTAATTAGCCTATTTTTCCATGCCCCCTGAAATTTTCCATCCTTTCTCTTTTCTCCTGTTTTTCTTTTATATTTCCACTTTGTCATTCATTATCTACAAATCTGACTCATCCACTCTTCACTTCTTTTCCCTATGTTGTGTTACATTTATTGAATTATTTGACATTTGACACAATCACGTGACTTATCCAAACCAGGGCACAGAGTGAACAGTAGAACCATCTACAATGAGGTGGGAAACCAGTCACGTGTGAATTAGAGCTGTCTCAGGGACATGGGGAGATGTGGAATGTGTGTAATGGAAGAAAGGCAGAATTTAGTTTCATTTCTTGTTCTGCTACTTTCTAGTTTTGGACCATGGGAGAAGCCACTCAACTGCTTCATGTTCAAGTTTTCCATCCATCAATTGGAATAACTAGTTACAAATGTCAAAGCCTTACACGTATTAATTACTATTATCATTGGAGATATCAGGCCCTCTTTTCTACTTATATTGCATTTTAGGACTGTCCTTCTCAACACAAAAATTCATGGATTTTTAAAGGGATGATAACAGTAATGCTTGTTTAAAGAGCACTTCAATTCACTTACTGCTCTTGGCTGGTTATCCTTCACCAGCTCTCCCTTAGAGAATATTGCGAGTTTCGGACAAACTCTGCAACCCTACACTTACTCAAAGCACATTTGCCCAAGTTGTTCATTAGCCTATGTGAACATACTTTGCACAGTTTTTGAGACAGGGCTCAGCTTCTCTGAAACCAGCTTTATTAAAGGGTTCCTCACTGGTTTTGTTTGAATATCTAGAGCACAGGTGGCAAACACAAGGCCCATGGGCCGAATCCGGCCCTCCACCTTGTTTTATCATCTCAGCACCTTGTTTCTACCCAGCGGCAGCACCGAGCTCTCACTGGACAGTTAAGGAGTAGTTGCATTTATACAGTCCTAAAATTACATTTGGCCCTAAAATCACATTCGGCCCTTCGAAGGCAACCTCGAGGATGATGTGGTCCAGAGTGAAAATGAGTCTGACAACCTTTACTAGGGCATGAGGGGAAAACAGTGGGTATACATACTAAGTGCAGGACTTACTGGGACTTCCTTTTTGTTTCCGAGTAACTAAGAGTCTGGCACTATTGAATGCATAAATAAATGAAACACGTACAGCAGGATTTTGACACTCCTAGGTTACAAACTATGTGAAACCTTACCCTAAAAGTGATACTTAAAAGTTGTAAACATTTCACTCAACATTTATTTGCAAATGATACCTTCATTTGGAATTGTATTCCCCAACCCAGTTCACATGGAGTTTGGGAATGCAATTTATGGGTATAATAGATATAGTATTGCAAATTCATTTTATATGTCATTTGACTCATTTTTTCCACTATTAAGAGAGTTAGCAGAGTAAACTCTGCCTCTCCAATCTTGTGGTACATCTTCTTCAACCAGGAATCTCTCCATGTGGGATAATACTAGTGGCCAGGTAGTTGTCCAAATCTACTCATATGACAAGAAAGAAAGAATATAAGCTGTAACTATAAGAAAAACTAACTTTCTTATTGTTGTGTGTTTGTAGTGCCTTTGTATGTGTAGTTACATCATACAGGTGAGACTGGGTAAATATACAGAAACAGCAGTTCATTCTGACATAACTATATAAAAGTGTTTTTTTCACTGGGCAGTCACTGAGACTCTCTTGCAGGCCACACTGAAAAAATTCCAGACTTGCTTTCAATATATTACAATATTCTAGTTCGAACTTTTGTGGATAATTCACAATCTGTTGGAGAAAAAATATGGCATGATAGCTAGACAAGACTTATGATCTCAAAGCCTCAGAGTGCAGTGGAAGGCAGTGTGGTAGTCTTGGTAAGCTACTCTGAGCTCTGGCTGTGTATTATCTGCAGGTATTCTCACTCTGCCCTCAAAAGTTTTTCAGTGAAATGAGACTTCTCAGTTTCTAGGGTCAGGAGGGGAGCTGTAGCCTACAATTAATATTCTGGTTCAGAAACAGATAGTTGTTAGTGGAGGAAGTAAATAAATATATGTTAGGCAATACATTTTGATGATAGTGGTGACATTAAAAAAATAAAACTTTTAGCTTCCCTTCTATTTATCCTTGAGGGCTTTATTCTATTTTTGGTGCCTTAAGAATCATAAAATTACTGCAAAACATGAAAAGATAAAATATAACCAATATAAATATTACAATGCTATATTTTTAAAATGCATCCTTCATGGAATGAAAAACAACATATATTTTCTGTCATTACACATAAAAAAATAATCAGAAATCAAAATACCTCATGAACTGTTCTGAAAAGATGATTAATCTGTCAGAATATAAATTAGCAATGCTGCCACTTTTCAGACAATGTCATAATTTCTTTATAGTTTAATATGCTAACTTCTATCACAATGTATTACTATTATAATAATGATTGCATTATGGGGATAAGTCCGCATGCTAGATGTAATTTTGACTAAAATTAAAATTTCAAACAAATTTTCTTTGTTCCTGACCTAATGTCTGTTTCACAGACAAATTCTAGCAAACTGGAGCAAAACAGTCAAAGGAGTATGCTTTTTCGGCATGCTTGTATAGGAAGGATGTCATCTTATAGATTCGTTCTTTCTTGATTCCATGATCAAAGCATTATATCAAATTATATTAAATTGTACTTTACAACTCTTTCTTAATGTATGAAATCAAATAGCTCATTGTCATTATCAGTAATACCAAATGATTTTTAAACACTGACAAGGAATTTGACACTAAATTAAGAACTCTAAAAAGGTAGACATACTTCCTAGTGAATTGCAATTCAAATAGAACTTAAACACAGTCATTTTAAAGAAATTGGAAGACCCTTTCAGTCAAGAATGAATGGTAAACAGTTTTTTTATTTCAAATATTATAAAAGTATGCATATATATATATATATATATGTATACACACAAATTTAAGGACTTAGATTGCTATCTCATTGTTTCCTTACTAACAAATAGCAAATCCCAAAGAAGAGAAAGCAAATAAAACAACTTCCATTTTTATTACTCTTTTACATCATTTCAAAACTATGAACAATAACTTCAATTTTAAAGTGCACATATGAATAACTTTGATAAGTATTAGGATTGCTTTTAAATGTAGGTTACATAAAAATGAGTTTAGAATATAGCTCACATGTGGACAACTAAATGAATGCAAGCCTTAATTTTAGGCCTTATAATATAAAACAACAATTTCTAAAATAAAATATTTAAAAGTAAGGAGTATATAACTAGAAAACTGATCATAACATCAATTTCAACTAAATTACTTTCAGAAATATTTCTAATGGAGCTGACAAATCAATATCTTAAGACTCCATTTAATTTAAAATTTTAGCATTTCTTATAAAGTTCAGTTTCAACAATTGTCATTTAAACCTTGTATTAACACTGAATCTAAAAATAGAACTACAGATCATCTATGGCAGCTTTGGTTGCATCACAAACTCATCAGTAATGAGTTTTCTATGTAATGCAAAAGCCAACTCTAAGCGCACCACAGCACTCCGCATGTAATCCTAAACTAGCTGACAAACAATGAGAATCTGGAAACTCACACACATGTTAGAGGGTGATCAGACTCTGCGAAGGTGTAGAAAGGTTTTAAATATTATATCAATTCTGAGTTTTTACTAAAGATTGATTGATGATTTGCTGAGGTATCTGTACTAAGTCATGATAAAAACAAAAAATAAGTCCATTAGTGATTTTTAGCAGCAACAGCTTCTCTCTCCTCCCCTCTTGATGCAGTCCCCACCTCTTCTGGCTGTCATTTTTAAGCTATCGTTCAGGCCTGAAGCAGGTTTACTATTGGTCCACATCCTACATCAGAACATGGTCTCATCAGAATTCAGTTTATTGGCTTATGAGTGACAAAGCCTGTTCCAGCCCAAAAGACTGTGTCTACACAGCACAAAAAGGGAGACTCCAATATTCTCCAATTGACTTGGCAAATACTGGCAGATAAGCTCATTAAGTCAAGCTTCCACACTGGTTTTGTGATGCAAGACACAGAGTATTTATTTAATAGGTTTCTAATTTATAGTAATCTTTGAAAGTTTTTTTTAAGCTTTTAAAACTCATTAATTCTCATTTATATCTTCTTCAGCTGAGGAATTTGTTCATTCTGAAAGCAACTAAAATCACTTGACCAACATTCTTCATAGGCACTAAAGCTCAGTCAATCAGTTAGAACTGATGACTCTAGACTCCACAATTATCTACATAATTTGAAACTTTTACAAATGACAATGCCATTTAAAACTTTTACATTATATAAGTATCGGGCTTGCCATTGATTCAGAACTAAATAATCATCTATGAACACAAAGCACAAAAATTTGGGCAGTATTCTCACAAGAAGTAGGGAAAAGTAGGTGCATCTATAACTCAAAGGCTTTTCAATGTCCGAAGTACCATAAAATCTCCACCCCCATCCTTCCCACAGACTTCTTTCCACCTGGTTCCAAATTTCCACCATTAGAGTTACCAATACAAAGTCCCCAAGGCCTTTTTCTATTTCAAACTTGACCACAGTTTGGTAAAATATTAAGGAGAGTCTCAAGTCCATGCTAGAGAGAGTGGCAGAGTTCCTGGGTGGGTCCTGCCAATGTCAACAGGAAAGATGAAACCATAAACACAAAGCTTCTCTCTTCCAGAATTTTTAAACAAGAAATGGTCATTCACGAACAATGATATAAAAGACCCCAATTCTCATCCATGCTGGGCAAATAATGGCTGCAGTTTATTTGTGTACTAATGATCTTTGAATAAACTCTTTCACATTGTTAACTTCAGCAGTTAACGGAGATGGAGATGCATTTGTATCTGGATGATGAAACGGAATCCTGAGAATAGAGTCTCTAGAAAGCAAAAGGAATGGTAACATTGTACGGCTCCTCAAAAAAGGAACTGCTATTCAAAAATTGTAGAAAAAACCTCACACACACGGCTGTCAGTCATTACCCTCAAATCTGGCAGTAGCTGCCTACCCAAAAGTAGTTTTTGGTGCACACAGTACTGCAAATACTGAGAGAAACACAAACAATGTAAATACCATGATAAATACAATGTCAATGGCTGATTCAGAGACTAGCTTCTAAAAAAGGGTGCTTTGGTAGGTAATTGTTTAAAAGGTGAAAGTCCTTACCACTGAGAAGCAAGCAGAAGAGAACAAGAAAGAAGAGGAAGAGGAGCAGGAGGGGAACAGAGAATTGGGGGAGAAGGGAAAGAGGGAGAAGTAGAAAAGGAAGACAAGGAAGATGAGGATGAGGAGATGGGGGAGAAGAAAGAAAATGCAGCATCTGGCCAGAGGAGGAACAGTGCTCCTTAGTGGTAATGAACACCTACAAAGTCAGCCAGCAGCATAGTCATCAGAAATGGGAGTGATGACTTGAAAGACAGATATCAAAATAGAGAAAAAAATCAGCCAGATAGGCTAAGTGCACAATCTGAACAGATGCAGGAAAAGAAAACCCAGCCTTACACATCTCAAGGGCTCCTAAATTGTGTACTATGCCATATGAAGCCATAATTCAAGTAATTATCCATTGAGAACCACTTTATGTCAGGCAAGCAGAAAAAGGCTCAGCTTCAAATCCCAAAAGCAGTCACCCTTTTGGGAGGCTGCAAGCCCCAGAACAGAACAGGATGCTCAGTGCGCAGAGGCATAGTCAGGCTGCAATTAGAGAAGGAGAAGCATCTCTCCAGTATGCAATGAGAATGACACCCCCTGGAGCTGTGCGAAGCAGTAGCCTTGGCAGGCACCTCACCGAGCCTGGGAGGAGACAGCAATGGCTTCACAAAGAAGATGATTGCTCAGCTGGATCTGCAAGATGAGAAGGAGATAGAGAGGAGGGGGCAGATACTGCTATTGGATTAACACGTGCAAATGATAAGAGCTGTGAGAGGGCACGTGTTGCTTATATGACTGCATGTAGCTCCTCTTGATTGGAGAGTAGGGTAATCAGCATGGGCTGGCTGGAGACCAGGACGGTGCTAGCAGTTCTCCTAAACCAACTGCTACCACTGCTGCATGTTATTTCCTTCTCTTTACACACCTCACAGTGATGTCCTAGCAGTACCTCTGTGTTAGAGTGTGTGACATCGAGCATTTTCTTAATCGTGCCATGTATACTCTGTTTATGGAGGAAGAGGAATGCAAGACTAACTGAAAAGATGTCCATGTTTTTTTTTAAAAGTAAAATGTAAAAATTTCAAAATGTCACAGGTTATCTTTGAGTATTGGATTCTCACTCTTTAGAAAGGCCAGATTAATATAAATATTGGTATAAATTCAATGAGCAGTGTAATTGTGGAAACCATCCACATTTAATGGTTTAAATTTATGGTTTAAAATGGTTTAAAGGAATTTAATACATTTTTATATCGAGTTATATCAAAAGGCTGTCAAGTCACATACTTTAAAGTGACTGCAGGAATATTTTATGGGATTTGAGAGCAGAATCCAGCCCACTGTGTAGATCTGTAACCACTGGAATGCAAACTCCAAAAGGGTAGAAACTGTGTCCTCACAATATCCTCCCATCCACAGCAGGAGTTCAGGAGTGCTGGCTGCCCTGCAGGATGAACGGCAGTCCCCATGTTTTATGATACGCAGCCCGCACACCCATACGCTGTAGCCTCTATGTATTAGACATACCACATACACACATACACACACCTAATAAACAAATCATCACAATTCACACAAACACAGAAAACAGTCACATCATTTTCAAACGAATGATGGAGCACCTGAAAATGTTTGATTTCATGCTGTTACAAAAGTGTAAACCATTTGAAGACACAATATTTGATTAGTCTCTACAGTCCTGGCATCTAGTGAGTTTTCAGTGAGTATTCAGTGGGTAAATAGAAGAGACTGGCATTTCTGTGCTTCTAAACACAGCTGATACAAGCGTGAACAAGAGTTAACTAAAGTAGTCGCTTCATAATTTTTTGGTTGCTATGCCTCTTTCTGACCTGCCTCGACCTCAGCTTGTCATGACCAAATCTTATAAATTTGCTGCTCATTTGAAAAGTGTAATCCACTCTGACATAAAAGGACCACTTTTGGCCAAGAGCATACGACTCCTATACCTTGCTGCAAGTGTTTACACACACGTTCTTGAAGTCCATCTGCAGGAGAACATACCGAGTAAAAGCTTTTAAAAGGCACTTCCATGGGCTCTTGTTGCTAACTATCTACCTCCTCTCCCGCCACCGCTAATCTCCGGCACGTTTTATTGATAGAATACTCTCACACTGCTGGAAACAAACACAGCACAAGCCATTGAAGGCACAGTGTGAGTGGGATTGATTTTTCATCAACATTCCTATTTCGTTTCTTGAAGAAATCTGGGAGATTGTTTGGAATTGTATTATTACCAATGGCAGAGTCAAAACAAAACCAGGGACATAACATACAGTCAAATGGGGAGAGGGTAGGAAAGAACAAGACTGGAGGCTGACAATCTATCTCGTTTCCTCCTACTTACTAATTTAAAATTTGCTTAAGGATAGTGTCCTTTGATCTACTCATTGCATGATTATTTGCTCACTATCTTAGATTGGGAAAGCTATGACAGATAAAAAGCAAAACAACAAACAAACAAACAAATAAAAAACAACTGTTACTAGTAGTAAAAAGGAAGAAGGGGGAACAAGACCAGACTCTAATATAATGACACTTCCCAAATTCTACTTCTTTCCTGCCAAGCTTATGGAAATCTTCCTTGGCTTCAATGAGACAAAGAATGTTCACTCCACATACTTTAGTTCTCATATGCATTGGTAATACTAATAGCAGCAATGAAATAGGAAGGCTTGATGTTGTTGGACGTTAGGTGGTAATTTCTAGCAGTGAATGATTTCAGAGGCATCCGTGTCACCTGTTCATTCTGCTAATGTTGACTGGAAAGTAAGGCATCAAACCCAGTGCAGACACGGGTGTATGTCCCATCCCTCAACCCACCCTCTGCCATTGGAGACCCAGTCAAGCTCATGAACTTAGGAAAGCTTCCTGAGTCTGCACTGCTGAGCCAAAGGTGGGAGAAGAGGGTAAAGCAGGTGGGGTGCAAAGTGACACAAAACAATAGAAGGTGATTTAAATTTTGGGAAGTTCAAGAGCAGGCTAAGTTTATTTTTTCAACATCTGGAAGGGTGTGTTGTTTTTTTCATTCCTGAATTTCAAGGGAAGACTTTCATACTGTAAAAAAAAAAAAAAAAATGCCATTGCTAAAAATAAATAATTGAAGAAGAAAAAATTAAAAACTTAAGTTGGCTGGTTTTAAAGTTAAGGTAGTTAAGGTGACAGGTATTTTTGGTATATAAACAAAAGAGGAAATGTACTTAAATTAGTATGTACAATATAACTGGTATAAAAAAAGGTAACTGCTCATTAAAAAACAGCAAAGAAAAAAGAAAATGATCTCATTGAATCATTAACTTCAATGATCTGATCTACTCAAAATCAATTTTAATTTTTAAGACTGCACAATTGGTGAATATTTTGTCTGTATGTGGCTAGCGGCCTAAGGATGCATCTGCCTGCTGTTCCTCCCAATGGGGGGAAAAGCACTGGCTCTCAGTTAGAAACCTCTTGACCACAATTTGCCTTTTTAATGGTAGTTAATGAATATCTTTGCAAAATAATCTTGATAGAAAAAGCATAAATTTTTGCTTAGTCATATGCATAGGCAGAAGAGCTACTTACCAACATTGTATTTAAAGCATTTACTGAGCAATATTTTAGAGGCAAGTAAATAAAGTGCAACCCCTATCCCCCAAAGTCTCTCACCATTATGGAATAACAAGAAATAACCTCTTTAAATCCCATTGGATTGCATTGGTGTCACACTAATGTCATTAGATGTGTAACTTCCCCAACTAAGTCCGACTGCCTTAGAGCAATGGCCACTTTGTGCATTATCAGTCCTTGAATCTCCAGCACCCGGGCTGGAAGAATGTCCTCATAACTATTTAGTGAGTTATATCTGTCAGTCTTAATGTTTGGAATACCGTATTCTTTAACCTAAATAATGGAAAGAAAAAAAGAGAAAAAATATCAAAAGGACCAATGAACTTTTGTGTCTTTGGTGTTAGAATATCTAAATTCTGAAATGCATTTATATAGAATGTTCCCAATTACTGCTCTTCAGCTGAAATATCAAAAGTCTGCTTTTATGCCTTTGGTTTCCTTCAGGTGCAAATACTGGATAAACAAGAAATGTAGGTCACACAATAGGCCAAATGGGACCACCTAAATTTGCTTTCATATCCCTCTGTTCCTTCCTTTGTTTTCCTTCTTTCCCTCTTTAGAACACCCTGATATCTGGACATTTTAGCTACTGATAGATATACTTTTCCATGCTCCCACCTCAGACCTACTGTCCTTATTCAAGTGATAGCTCCTTTCCAACTCTCTTTTTCTTTGAAACCAACACTTCTCCTTTTTCTTTAGTCTTCCAATAGTCTCTTGCTTCTGATTCAAAGGTTTGTCTTCCAGAGTGTTTTAGGCAACGGGAGACAAGTTTTGTCCAAGAAGTCATCCCATTGGCCACTGAGACACACCATCCCCCTTGGTTGTCTGTTCTGAAACACGGGCTATATTTACCTCAATGTAGCAGCATAGTTTCTGCAATTCTTTATTTGGTTCTTTTCACAAGTTAAACTTCTGGTGCCCACAATGGATCTGGCATGAGCTCACTGGCACAGTCCCCACTTTAAGCAATCCTTATTCTCAATTGTAAAATGAAGTTGCTTCAAAATACTAGTATAATTGGCCAATCAAATTCTCTCCAATAATTAAATGCACATGAAAAGCAAATGGTTGTTGACCTCCTTAGTGGGCACCCATGATTTTTGGATAATTTCCTGGAGTAGTGTTTGCCAAATGCAAATGCAGCTTCCAGTCTCCTTTTTAAGCTTTGAATAATGGGTATTTGAGGAAAGCTTGTTATAAGAGAGGCAATAGGACAGACTGGAGAGACACTAACACTAAAAAAATGTGCATTCAGGGCAATGGTGAATAGAGTAGGAAACTTCAATCACTTTCTCCTTGAGTACAGTGAGGAATAGCTTCTAATAATTCCACTAATAAAGCCACAAGCCAAGAAAGCTAAGCTGCAGGCCATGACGCTATTTATTTGCCAACTAATGCCCATTTGGCCAATAGCTGATGAAACTCACCAGCGCCGTGGGGAATTTTATTCAATGTTCTGTACTCAGGCTCAAGTACAATTCTTTGTAAAGACATTGTATTTACACAGCCAAAAATGCCACTTAGAATGAGCTTGCCTGGAGGATTTGCAAAGTCTACAATAAGCACATAGTCTGTCTTATTCAAATTTGCTCAGTCCACTAGCCAATCATCCCAATTATTAGGTTCCTATTTGTAGAAGATTTTCTTTTTTCATGACAGATTTAATTTGACTATTCATCCTATTTATGATGGGTGGTTGGGGAGGGTTTGGAGTCACTAGATTTAGTCAAAGCCAAAATTAAACATTCTAAAAACATAAAGGTTGACTGTTTCCACTGTCAAAGTGATACAGGCAGTATAGTAATAAAAATCTCAGTATGGGTATCTGAGGAGTAAGGACTACAAATACTGTCAGCACGCCCTACATTTCTCTGGAAGGGATGGCAGCTTCAATGGACATTTTTAAGGACAACAAAATGCAATTTTTTCTTTGACTATAGAAAAAAAGGAAAAAGAGAAAAAAAGTCTCTGGAAAAAAATGGTGTGTCAAAAGCAACTTCAACTAAGTATTTTACCAAGAGGAAACTATTGTATAATGGGAGAATAATATCCAGAGAACACACAGGGGTGATTTCAGACCTAAAAGAATCAATTGTGTGAATTAAGGCTAAGTAATGGCCATTTTTTTAAAAATAGAAGGTATTTTATATTTACTATATATCTCTAGATATTTTAAATCTATTATATAATAAGTTTAATATGCAATGTATGAAGTACATGTCGGTATGTATCTATTTACATATTAAAAAGAAGAAACACATGTTGTTCACACACACAATTAATTAAACTTGTCTAATTCTAAGCCCAATTAATACACTTATCTTTTAAATAAGTTTCTTCTACTGTATTTATATGGATTTTTTTCTTCTTAAAAATCAGAGATAGGAAATTTTATATCAATAAACAAAAACACTGAATAGCTAGTCATTTTTTCTTGGCTTCAAAATTAAAGGACTAATGTTATTTTACATTTACAGTATTATTAGTTCACTACTCTCTTCAAAGAAGTATTTTTAAAAGACCACCCAGAAGTTTCAACTAATTGAGGAAGCAATCTTTACTTTCTTAAAAAGAAAGGGTGCACAGGGCACATTCCTGGCACGAGGACTCCATCATAGCTGTTCGGGCTGGATATAATGGAAAGGCAATCTTCGATTTTTGTTCCTAAAACACCCAAAGCAAGAAAATAATTAAAAATCTCTGATACCTTTTTCAGAGAGATCGTTTCATAATTTGAGGTTTAGAAATGCCAGAGAAAAAAGTGAGCCACCCAAGGAGATCATAAAAACCAAAGTCACAGATGTAGAAACAGGTTTCAGGCATGTGATGAGTTTCGGGGTTTCGGGAAAGGGTAAGAAGTTACTCAAAGTGGAGGGCCTAGGCCATGGAATTCTCATTAGCTGTTTGGTCATGGAAGAAACATCTATAAATGGGGACTAAAGTTGTTATAAAAAATATTTGAGGACTACATTAAACCTAGAATAAGGAAAATGTTGGGTAATTTATATTTAGAGCTAAGTAAATGCTATTCTAATATGTACCATTGCAACATTTTAGAGCTTCTAAATGTGTTTTTTTAAAGAAAAAGTCACAGATCTTTCTTTTCAAAATTGAAATTTTTTTCTCCTAAATTATGATATTTATGTGCCTATGATTTTATCCTGAGGTGGAGAAATATCTGATATAATTTGGATGTTAATAAAGAAATTGAAAACTACATAGTGAATTTATTAGATATTGGCATGTTAATATGATTAATTACCAAATAAATCTTATCATACCACACTGCTTATTTTATTAAAATAAATAACATGTTTTTAATATCACAAGTTTTATATGTATGTGTATACTATTTTAGAGATATTAGAAAAAAATCAAAAATATAAAAATAAAACCATCTACAACTTCAGCTTATGATGAAGATGGAAAAAGAGAGGCAGGATTTACTCTTCTATCTAAAATAAACAAAAAAAAAAGTGGACAAAATGTAGAAAGAAACAGCACTCAAGATATTGGAAATTACGCAAAGAAGAACAATACACTGAAGTGAGCCATATGATTATTCCAGCTTATTATCCAAAGAAAGTTTTCAGCACAGGAAGATGGAATGTATGTAGACCGCATTGGACAACTTGAGTTGAGAGGATGGAGCCCAGAGTCCTGGAAACCCAAGGAAGCTAGGGATCAGAGGGCAGAATGATGGAGAGGAGATGAAGAGAGAGAAGGGTAAAGTAAGGGAGGTGAGGGGAAGGGGAGGTTGGGGAGGGAAGAGGAGAGACTAGCCCAAAGTGAAAACTCAGGATATTTATAGAATCTGTCCCTGAAATATTTAATTGAGGACTGATCAGTGTTTGTGGGTGAAGAATCTGCCCCAGTCCAGGGAGTAATCATCTTAAAAGATGAACATTTACACAGCACTGGCAATAGTACTTGTTTTCAATAGCTGAAACAGAAAATTTCATAATTCATGGGGCATTATTTTAGACACTTAAGAAAATTCTTTATGCAATAGTGGGGGAAAATTAACACTAAATTAAATGCAGCTCTGGCACCATCTAACAAAGCTTACAAGAATGACCTGAAAGAATCAAACTGTTTCTAAGTACCTGAACCACATCCCCAAACAAAGTATAATATTTGAATGAATAAAAAATATTCAGAACTAAATAAGGCACAATTCAAATTTTATGGCACCCAGGAAAAAGCTACCAGGCATGAAAAGATACAGAAAAATAATCCCCTAAAATAATCAATGGACTGACCCAGAAATGATACTGGTGATAGAATTAGTAGATATAGATGATGGATATAGTAGACAAAATGATTAAAATGCTATTATAACTGTATTCCAAATGTTCAGGAAGCAATAAGAATTATTTAACATGTTAAATAAAGTCTTAAAAGACATCTATTAAAGACCCAGATAAAACATTTAGGAAAAAAACAATGTCCAAGATGAAAAATTTACTGAATGAGAGCAATGGAAGTTAGACAAGAGAGAAGAAAAGAATAATGCAATTGAAGATGTTAAAATAGAAACTGTCTAAAATAAAACACAGAAAATAGACTGAAAATAGAATAGAAAATAGCATAAATTACAGGCCAAGTTTAAGTGTCTAAAGGAGAGGAAAGGGGGCAGAAGACAATGACTGGAAAATCTCATACTTGATGAAAACTGTAAACCCACTGGTCCAAGAATCTCTACAATCTCAAGCACCAGAGATATGAAGACAATTAAAGCAAGGCACACAACAACAATATTGCATAAAATCAGTGGTAAAGAGAACAATCTGAAAAAAAAGCCAAAAGTAAAAAGGTGCAGTATGTACAGAAGAATAAAGGTAAGGATTAAGGCAGGTTGTCGTCTAAGACAATACTGGAGCCAGATCTTTAAAACACTGAAAGGAAGTAATGGTTCACCTGGCATTTTAGGTATTGCAGGTGCCCATCTCTGAGGGACTCTCCCCTCCTATCAGTTTGAGGGGGCAGTTTCTGGCCTCTAGCAAACCTATTACAACCCAGCATTCAGGAGTATTATCTTACAGAAGTCTCACTATCAGCATGAATATTGCCATGCTGGTGCAGGCAAGGAGGATGAGGGTGGCAAGGGCGGGGGTGGGGATGCGTTTTCCCCAAAAATATACAGTAATGCAAATTAAAATCACATTTTGCTTTATAAGTAAATTAACCAGCTCATACTATTTTGTTTTAACTTTGGGCAATTACTGCATTACCATTAAGAGTAACTATAAGACTAAACTAGGGTTTTTTTATATGACCTGTTTAAGAATGCAGATATTTAATGATATTAGAAGAACAATGAATGCTCTTCTCGCTCTGCTGTCCGAAGATTAATTTGAAATAGTAACAATATATAATGAAATAAAGTCACAAGACGAGTGCAGATGGTCTATGCCTTCGGTCTTCAAAATAAAGGTTTTCAACTCCTCATTGACATTTATTTTCCATTTCTCTGCTGCCATAGCTATTTGTTTAATAAAAGGAGACCTTTCCAGTAACAAAGACATTACCTTATTCATTTCTATAATTCTGTGAGCACAGTCAATTCAAGAGGTTTGCTTTCAAGTCATGTTACTATAAATGAGTCTTTTTTCCATTTAGTCTTAGAATTTCAAGACTCAAAGCCTGTACATGAGCTATGGAATGTAATTCAGAAGCTAGAAGAAAAAAAATGTGATCTGTAGAGTGGAACTGTGGGCCTTAAATACAATTTTAAAGGACAAAACACAATGTTTTGCATTTACAAATAAATTGCCTGACTATGAACTAGGGAAGATACGTTACTCAATGTAGCTCCACAGGGCGCAACTAGAACAAATGAAAGAACGTTAAGGAAGCTGACTTTGTACAATGTGAGTAAGAACTTTCTGGTAAGTCCTCTAAAAGTAAAATTAATTGCCCCATGAAATGCAGAATGTTTTCTGCCACTGCAGGTGTTGAAGCAGATTGACAAACACCTGTCAATTATGTTACACGAGGGATTTCTATAGTGGGTGGAAACTTGGAACAGACTAGGTCCTTTGAACTCTGATTCTAAGTCTAAATTTTGAGGTCAGAACTCTGAACCATTTATCTAATGGCTAAAACAATCTGCTAACAAGGACACTATAAAATAGGAAAAGAGACATTTCAACAATCACAGCAGTGATTTACAACCTTTGTCATCTCATGGCACACATAAACTAATTATTAAAATTCTGTGGCATACCAAAAAATGTTTTATTTTTTTGCTTATCTGACAAGAAAACCAGGTAAGATTTTGATTCATTTACACCAGATAGCTATTGTCTTTTCTTTTTTTTTTTTACAATCTAAGGGGAAAGAGATCAGTGCCCCTCACTAAATAGTCAGGTATTGCATATTTTAAAAAGTTCTTGCCATACACTGCTTGAAAATCGCTGACTTACAGTATAAATACATAGAAAAGAATGCTAATTGAGGTAATGGTGGTGCACATATGAAGAAAGAATTTGGAAACATGTGACTAGTCCAGAAAGCAGTACGAGGCAAGGGTGCCTGGAGGAAGTGGTATATTAATGATGCTGGAGTGAGGCCTATTTCAGGTGGCAAGGACAAAGGGTAAGGGATTTCTGCCTGAAAGAAGTGCTTTGCAAGAAACAAAGAAGTAGAACTTCTTGATTGTTAGGGAAGAGAAGATAGATGTTCTGGAAATCATCAGAATCTTTGTGATAAATTTGCATTTACTACCAAGACCTGACTTTCAGTGTATTAAATAGTTATAACATTGTAAAATATCCTGTATAAATCATAAACTTCTCAATCATTATATTAATTTCTTCCTTGTAATTTAAAATAACATGAAATAGTGATGCAGTTACAAAATTAGGAAGCATCTTCCCTTACAAAGAAAAAATAATTTTTTAAGTCATACCCCTAGTTTGAATCTGCTCACAAGATCCACAGGGTCCCTACTCTAGTTCAAATAACTAACTATAAAGTGCATGTGGCATTTTATGTGTTTAACATTA